>JAVSBT010494302.1:0-20354 GCA_033118115.1 Pharyngocirrus eroticus
TATTTTTTAATGAAAATGCAAATGTCAAACTTAATTGCAGTGCAAGGAATAAACATTCACATCCCTGAATTGCCCTAGAAATGACTTTTGAATTATACCAATACTCCTGGACTCGCACTTTAATGTGAGAGTCTTCAGAGAGAAAAACTCCTTAGCTTTGAACCAAGGGTCCCCTGGTCTCCCAATAGTTTTTTAAAAAGGTTCATATTGATTTTTCAATCTTCATATATGTATGTAGAAATTTATGCTTTTGGAATAATGAACAATCCTTACACAGAGTGGTGGCATCGTTAAATGGTATTATTGTAAATATATTTTAGATGGAATCAAGTTTTATTTTTTTAAATAACATACAGTTGTAGATGACCTCAGGAATCCCCTAGGAACCTCTTAAATTAGAGCCTGAGGGTCCTTTGGTCCCTGGTCTAAAAAGGACATGGCTCTCTGATATAATCAATTTATTTTGTCTTGTAATATATGACACAATGAACTAGTGACCTGTTTGCATTCCTTTTCAAATCAAGCCAACACACAGGATTGCTGGATAAGATTATGCTATTAAGAAAATAACGTATTGTATGAGTCAAACAAACTGATACAATAATTTGATCTTGATTAAAAAGAATATGTATGGTACTAGTAGCTTGAAACTGCAGGAAAAGTGTAAGAGGATCAAATCTTGGCAAAACTTTACAAATCAAGAGTTAGACCTTGACTTTTACAGTTTGTTCTATGTTCTTGGATGAAGTTGTTTATGATGTTTTTCTTTGTAGAAGATGGGGATCTTGCAATAGAAGACAGGGAGATTGCCATCCTTCACACAATAAAAGAAGGCTTGGTAGATATTATGAAAAACCCGTCAGCCTCACAGGTAAGAGATGATACGTTACTTACGTAGAATACAGAAGCAGTTGCAATATAAGGTTTTATTTTGATAAATGACACTAGAATAAAAAAGATAGTTCTGTGCTGTCATTGTATCATTTGATTCTAAAATCAGCAATCAATTTATATACCAGATGTGGACTAGCGTGTTTTAGCCACATGTTAAAGTAATTTATGGTCTGATAGAAAACTTCAAATTTTAGTCATTTCGTTATAAAATATGCTATACCAAAATTTTCTAAATTGATAACTGAAAATAATACAAATTAGAAGTCATATATATGTATATATTCTAATTAGCAAAATGGAAATATGTTTTAATCGTTTCACTGATTAGAGCTTTTTGTTTACTTTAATTTCAGTTGAGAATAAAATGTGAATTTCAGGGAGAAAAAAGGTATGTCCTCAATTTAAACAACTCAAAGAAACTTGCCTCTGCATCTAAAAGGCCTATGCCTGACGATGTAAAATCTTAAAGAAAGCTGGGGCAACTTGCTTAAGAGCAGGTATGGGGGATGATTGGATCAGAAACTTATATCCTCATTATAACCATTGGGCACAACTCACGAATTTCTCAAAATTTTAGACATTTTCTATACTAATATGTTATTGAGTTTACAGACAAAATGATCTAATCAACCTCCTGTGATGAGTAGCTAGACATCAACAAAAGTAACTACATCATGCCACATTTGCATGCAATCAAAAGCATTGTCAGAGATCTTAAAGCTTTAAAGGTGTCCTTGGCCTGAATCTTTAGCTTTCAACTTGTTACTAGGTTAAAAGATTTGACTTAAAAGATATAATAGCACAGTGTGTGCATTTATTGTTTGATAGTTGAACACAGTGCAAACAATTGGTCTGTCAAGACGTCCAGCTATGACATTAAATTGAAATGAAACTTTGACAGACAAATAAGTACATATAAAACATGTGTTGACTAAATGCAATCATGATAGTTCCATTGCTTTTGAAAGTTTGAAAAGTGGATACCCTGCAATAAAAGAAAAGATGAAAAATGAACTAGATATTTGAAACCTAAATGTTTATTACATTTCATAATTATATACTATGACTTATTGGTAGATGATTGTGGAATATCATAATTATATTAATTATACTGATTTTGTTTTTGGTTTTGTTTGCAGAGTTATATTCCTTCAAAGGCCAGTGTCTTATAAAGAATTACTTTGGAAAATAAAAGAGTTCTATGGCCAAGAACTACAAATTTTATATACAATATCCAATGGAGATGTAAGTGTACATTGATTTTGTTTTTGGGCATGCAGATTTATCATTTGATTCTTTATAAAAGTTGAGGGGAGGAGGGAAATGTTTGCATACATGGGACATGGAATCCTTTTTTCAGAGTTTGCTATTTATTATTTTCAGTTCATAGTATTTATTTAACAAAAAAATTGATGTATTGTCATACAGAAAAATATGCTCATGGCAAACTAAACCACATTTTGTGTTTTCTTCCCTAGATATTTCAACCCATACATTGCCAAGAAGAATTAGATTTTGCAATTAGCCTTGTGGATAGCAATGGAAGAATGCGAAGTCTTCGACTATATCTGGTCAAAAATGCTGCTCCACCCAAAAGTTTAGATATTTTTCAAGAGCCTTCATCAGTAAGTCCTTCTTCAATTTTGTACATTTAGCTTGAAAATTGAAGCCCCCCTTTTTAATGAATTATAGTTTCATATATATTATAATTGTGCTTGTAACAGAATGTCATTAATAATCAGTCCAAAGTAACTATATCAGGTTCTTGAGCATTTTTGATTTTGAATCTTTCTACACTTCTAACGTTTGAAACCAACATTTTCTATTTTCCTACAGGTCAGTCATAAAGGGTCAGTTCCCAAGAAAACACAGAATAATAATTACCCTAGAAAATATCATCCTTGTGATACTGATAGACATTCACCTCCGCCTGGGACTTATCCTGGCCTAGAAAGACATATGGAAAGAAGTGTGTCACAAGTGTCAAGTGAGGGAGGAATGTTTGTACCAGAGGATGTATGTTGAATTTGAACTAATAAGAATTTGTATAGTATATTGTGGCAAAAAGCTGTCATCTGGCATCCTAAACTTTATGCTATATTCACAGAATTAATAAGCAAATGAAAGAAACTGTTAAATCAAAATTGTTATTTATATATATGATGCATACGTTTTAGGTTATGAAGATCAGTCTTTACAGAACAATCTTCTTTTATTCCAGGAACCAAATGGCTCTCTCACAAGCAGCAGATCTTCTATAGATAGCAGTTATCACAGTGGACAGTAAGTTGTTGCTAGCTTCATGTATGCATTTACTAGAATGATCCAGAGTGCTTTTCAAAAATACCTAGTCATCTGTGAGAAATACGATCATCCCTTCAGGAGCTATTTAATTACTGTGGGCAGGCATTTAGGAATTTAATGAGCAATGTGCTAAGATAGTACTTTGTACAAAATTTTGTTAACAAAAGACAAGACCATGCCTTTGATTTTTGAACTGACTTGCTTTAAAAAAGATACTGCATTTTCATTGTACCTTGCATCAAAATTAGATGTGGCCATAACTTGGATGATGATGAACATATTTAAAATAGGAGCCACCCTCATCAATATTTGACACCTCTTTTACACTTTTATGTTGTAGGAAAGGCCGCGGCTCTCAGCGTAGCATTACCTCAGCACCAGAGCTGGAAGACCGTTACCATGGGGGCCATCCAAGACCAGGTACTTATCCCAGACAAAGAGGTCAGATGGATGGATCCATTAACAATAGCAATACTTACCCTACAAGAGTCAGGCCTACAGTTGAGCCACGAATGAATCAACAAGGTATGCAAGAGAACTTTAAAGGGGAAGGGAAATGAAAAAACAAGTTGACTGATGTTGGTAAATTAAATATAACAAATTGACTTATGATTGGGAAATTCTCCTTTCAGCTTTGATCTGATGTCAAGAGGAGCAAAATGCTATATTTGATATAGTCTGCAGTGCAATTTTATATTTAAATATTTGTTTGAATTTACAAATGTTTCAAAAGAAAGCTTTGTTGTTTATATAATTTGATACACATCTGCTGCTCAAGAAGTAACATGTGTGGTCATTGACGATGTGATCGAAGATTTGTTGTCTGATTTCAGGCTCTTCAACATATCCCAGACACAGAGCGTCTTCCAGAGAATTCCAGAGTAATAGAATGCAGAAAAGTCCTACTTACAGTGAAATATCAGGGTCCACTAGCAGCAGTAGTAGTGGAATTGGACAAGGAGAATTTGAGTCTCCTGAAGGAAAAAGAAATTTTGAAGTTATCATGAGGAGTCTTTCAGATCTTAAAACACATCAACCCTGTAAGTAAAAGTTTGCCCCTCTTCTTATTATTTTAATTATATAACATGCTGTTGTTTTTGGCAAAGTAAATAACTGAAATGAAAAACTGTACAGTTGGGTCAAATATTTGACATGTTTCTATATTTCATGTTGTAGCACCCAGAGCACCTACAAATTGGGTGAAAGGCAAATTATTAGGTCAAGGTGCTTTTGGTCAAGTGTTCCAGTGCCATGATAAAGATGAAGGCAGGGAACTTGCTGTAAAGCAGGTCCCGGTAGCAAACAGAACAACTGAAACATCTAAGGTAAAAACAGGAAGTAAAATTTGACTGCAATATTACATAATTATTCAAAGACTACCTTTTTGTGGTATTCAATTTTGTAAATGAAATGGACAGGTCCTTATATTTTTCACGAATGAAAAGATAAGAAAGAAACTCCAATGCTAACCTGAGAGTGTTTTTTTATTTCAGGAAATTAGAGCACTGCAAGTTGAAATTCAACTGCTAAAAAATCTGCACCATGAGCGCATTGTACAACTTATTGGTAGTGAAGAAACAGAAGAAGTTTTTTCAATCTTTATGGAATTCCTGTCAGGAGTGAGTTTTTCCTTACAGTATTGTTCTCCTGTCCCTGGCATTATGACAATTACCATGTACAAATCGACCTCATATCTCTTATTGCAGTGAAACTGGAATTGGTTGCCTTTTCTTAGGAAGATTCAATTTTGACAAATATTAGACGCTAAGAACTGTGGGTTACCAGTATTATCTTTTAGAGTAAAAAGTGATATTTCAGGAATGAATAAGATATGATGATAATGTCATTACAACAATTTTTGAAATAAGCTCTTGATGTAAGTCTTGTTTATTTATCTTCCTAGGGTTCAATCAAAGATCAGCTGAGAAATTTTGGTGCATTAACAGAAAAGGTTACAAGAAAATATACAAAACAAGCTTTAGAGGGGCTGTCCTACCTTCATCAACACATGATAGTCCACAGGGATATAAAAGGTAATGTTTTAGCTAATGTCTTGTGTTCCAATACTTTAGCTTGATCCAATACTAGTCTGTTTTTCAAATCTGTACAATGCAAGTTTGTGTTTTATGTTTGTGAAAAGATATTTATTTGGTCTTCCATTATTATTTTTTTAAGGTGCAAACATTTTAAGAGACACTTCAGGCAATATCAAGCTTGGAGATTTTGGAGCTTCGAAGAGGATCCAGACAATATGTACTTTAACAGGGATGCAATCTGTTACAGGCACACCACATTGGATGAGTCCAGAAGTCATAAATGGAGAAGGGTATGGTAGAAAAGCAGACATTTGGTGAGTAATTCATTCATGCACACATTGTTATAATTCGTTTATTTTATATAGGTTTAATGAAGAATAATCTTGGATTTATAATTTTTCTGCCACTTATTTTCTCTTTTTTTTTTTTAGGAGTATGGGTTGTACAATAGTTGAAATGTTAACCAAGAACCCACCATGGCATGAATTTGAGCCAATGGCTGCAATTTTCAAGATAGCAACAGATGCTACCCCTCAGTACACACTACCTGACAATAGTTCTGAGTGTGCAAAAGACATAATTAAATTGTGCTTGAGAAGAAATCCAAAAGAAAGACATGGAGCAGATAAATTGTTAATGCACAGATTTTGCATGGAGCTTTTATAGCAGCTAGGAAATATATATACAAGATCTATGTATTTGAAACCCATCACAAAGTGTGTGCCTTCTGCCAATTTGTATTTCTTTTTTTTTATACTCAAACCATTTGATCTGTTCTTCCATGATGACTTTCTTGTGATTTTAGTGTGAGTGAGTTTAGCATCTGGTCAGCTGGTCCTGATAATGCTTTGTAAAGTTCATTAGAAAATCTTTCAAGCAAGGGAAACTATATCAAGATTGTTCTTCATCAATCACCATTTGTTTCAAGTACAGTACTTATATCAAAATGTATGCAATTTTGCAGAGACCTTCATTTGATACATGCAAATAACTAAGATGCAGATATGCATACGACTTAAGTTTTTTTTTTCACCAATACCTAAAAAGTGAATAGTGATTGGAGAAGTTTTGTCAAAAAAGAAAACTTGAAAAAGGAGTTTTAAAGGAATAGGATCTTAATTTGACAAGCTAAACTTGGAAACTCTCAAATGATGGTTGTTCTTATGCTATAACAAAGGGCATTTCACCAGTGCAAATGTCAGAAGGTTACACATACATGTAATTGTATTTGTATATGTATGAATAGAACATCAATCTGTGTGTCACCTTGGAGGGGTATCTAGAACAGTTCACTGTGAAGGGATAGTGTAAGCAGACGACCTTAAAAAATATGCAACATCTCTACATCTAAAATGCCTTCTTGCAGTTGAGGAAGTTCTTCCAAGAAGGAGGTCTAGTGAACATGACATAGCTTACGCTAACCACAGCATTGTGCCTTGAGAACACTTTCATCTACTGTCAAAACAGTAGGCATTTTTTGGTTCTAAAGGGCAATCAACAGTGACGTCAAATCATTCAAAACAGTGATTGACCCATGAATTTTGTGATGAATAGATACATTAAGTTTATTTTGTATGTAGAAAATTCTTAAAGCACATTTTATAGACCGTGAGACATTTAGGGGTTGTAAAAAAGCTATGTCCTGTAGATCATTGACATAGAAAATTTCACACATGTGTGATATGACTGTGCTCCTCCCTTTATTTTTATTGCTGCATCAATTTTGCAATACAATAGACTAGTTTTTTTTTTTTTTAAATAAGACACCAAAATGATAGCCAAAAAAGAAAGAAATTCCTTTATTGGGAAAATTTGAATAACAAACTGTGAACCCAAGTTCACTTAAACATGCACAATGCCTTCTTGTTTTCTCTGTTAATCTTTAAATCAATCAATCATCGGAGCAGCCACTACACATGAGTAACTATTCAGATAATCAATTGTAAGATTTAATTTTCATATTGTACAGCAGTAATTAAGTTTACAGGAATAGGGAGAATCCTGAAATCCTATGTATTTTGTACACCACATTATCAAAATTTGAAAACGTAATCTATAGAGGAGTGCTGTTGTACATTTTATGATAATCATGTATTTCTTCTAGATTATTTAAGGTTTTCAAATCCGACAGTTTCTAATGTATAAGTTATATATATATATGTGTTTTTTCTCCGCAGCAGTTTTGTACAGTTGTGATGTAATTTTGTGTTTGCTTTGATCCAGAGGGTTTTCTCAACATTGAAGGTAATAATGCTTGGCTGTTTTGATAAAATGTATACATTACCTGTATGTTAATCATGATTACTAGCAAGCAATGTTTTTTTTATATGTATATATAAATATATATATTTCAGTACTGTATAGAATTCTTTTGTTTATGGTTTTGAAACAGAAGAGAAAGGGTTAGGGGGACAACTTTAGCATTCAAAATATAGTTCTAGTATAATAATTATTGCATCAGTAATGAATTGAGGCATTTTTGGCCAAGTTAGAAACTTGAAATCACCCGTTTTTGTGGCGTTCCATTTCAACTTAAAAATAATGCAAAGTATGTTTGCAGATCTATGAAAAATATTCTGTCAGTATAGAAAAGGAAATGTTATTTTTGTAAACTTAGAAACCATGACATTTTACTTTCAAAGAAAAGACAGAACTGTGATATTCGCAACCAAGTTCTCATTATATGATCCAGATTTTTTTTAAATGAGTCCATTTCTTATTCTTTTTAGTTCAATGAAAAGAATCAAGTGAAACTAATAAATGTCAAATCATATATGCCTAGAACAAACTTGAAAATAAAAAACTATTCACATCAATCTGAATACCCATCTTATTTCTTGTTATACATGTAGGTGAATGGTTCTTATTCATAATATATAAGATCACAAAGAATATACATATATATATGGTGAAATTAAAAATTCAAAGGCATCAGGTGATGAATTGACCAAAGTTCCAATTTTATTGTCATTGTGTTACTCTTTACACAGAGCTATGGATGAGAAACAATAATTTAACTTAATAAATGAAGCACATTTGACCTTCCATTGATTTACAATAACCTACACCATTAGTTGGTTCAGATTTATATTACTAGTCGTCTTGTCTTATTTAAAGTTAGTTTCAAAAAAGGCAATTTGACATCCACAAAGGTGAGGTCTAAAATCAATTCAATTGGATAATGAAGAACATTTGATGATAATAGAAAAGAAAAATAGTTGGCCACACTAGAACATTCATTAGTATTACAATAAAACATATTTCAAGAACTTTCCACTTCAAATAAAGCCATACTGAATAAATAAATAATTTTCATTTTCTGGAAGCATCTGCTTCATAAAACCCACTATCACTTGAATTTCACAGGGACTAGTTTAGTAATTGTAACATTTTCTTCAATAACCACAGGTATTTTATACCAATATCAAGTTAACACTTCTAACTCGAAAAAAAAAAGTCTTTTGAACATTGAATATTACACTTCCTTCATGGAAAGTAATAATGCCCCACCACCTTTCAATTTTTGTTCTTTAATCTTAGGATAGATTCCAAGTTAAAAAACTATGGAAGACATTCTTCAATAATTCAGGTAATGCTCCAATCAAGACAACAAACAAGAAAGCATTTTCATTATTAAGCAAACACATGATGTCTCTACAGTAATCTTTGAGTAATGTCTTGTTTACAATCTTGGGGGGGGGAAAAATAGGAAACTTCACTGTGGCCAACAGTCTTTTTTCCACTAGCAATACCGAGAAAGGAAAATGATATTTTTTGAAGTGAGATTTCTTATGTAAATGATTTGATTCATCTTTATGAACAATGCATATTGGTACTTATAACAAATTGAAATATTACAACATTTTCATCACTGAAGAAAACTAAACTAGGCGTGGTAATAACCTCATAATAAATCCATCTTTTTTTTTTTTTAAAGAGATCACATTTGTTTGTTGGTTTCAACATTATGATAGACAAAGAAAACAACAATATTGTAATATCATCAACTATCATGGTTAGGTTTTGCAGCATTAGGTGATTCCACTTCAATATTGTTATTTCCATTGTCTGTGTTAGCCAAAAGGCTCTCAAGCAACCACAATGACACAACTGTTGCACAAAGATGAAATGACTGTTTTCAACATGAAAATGATGATGCCCCAAATACTGAATATAATACTATGGCATATTTCAAGTGAACTCTGTTAAATTGAAGAATATTTGTTACCTAAATCAGTTCTTGCCATAGTAGTTCAACTGCAGTAAGCAATTCAGTATTTGGGATTTCACCATCAAAAAAAGAAATTAAAGTTATCAACAAGATCTGTACACTATTACCATAATTTCTGTATGTCCTCATTTGCATATATGCCCATCCCTAATGTACATATATAATGAAGCAGAATTAACTCCATTCAAGACAGTTGTGGCAAGCTATCATTCCTTTCTGGCAAAAAAAAAACCCTTTTGAAAACAGTGCTCTACTCTCATACCAAGCAGAAGCAAACGCATGTACCAAAATGCAACTTCAGTATTAATTAATACAACATTCATAACACTCTTAGGAGGCATACTTATATTTTCCTTTAGAAGGCAGAAATTTTCTCCCCATATCTTACTGCAAATTACCAATATGTAGTGATAAAAATGTTTGATAGTCTTAAGAATCATACCTTGCCACATCAATCAGTCCAAAGCTATAACATTCCCCCGCCCACCCATTGCAAATGATACCCTCAACCCTTTATCAACAAGTTATTTAAATCTTACTACAATACATTATACAGTCTTATACTATGCATGTACATATATCTTTGATACAAAATTAGATTTTTTTTTCCTTTTTTCATGGGATGATGCTTTCATAATAGTCTTATACTACCCATATCATACAAAACTAAGAAGAAAAAAAACCACTTCTCACAACAAAATCTTGTGCACTAACAACTGTTTTCCTTTTTTTAATTCTTTGTTCAAATAAGGGAATGAATTTAAGATGGTTTTCTTGACCTTATTTGCTCTGCGACTTGGTAAATTACAAAGAAGAGTAGGGATAATCTTGAACCAAATTCAGGAAAAATTAAGCCTTGAATGGTAGGTTAGCTTTCTATTATAAATAAAACTCTTCATTCCCATATTGATAATAAAAAAGAGAGGAAACTCTTGATACAGCTATAGATACACAAGGTGAAGTAAGAAATAAAGACAGCAATACCATACCATACAAATATCACATTAAATAAAGGTCAGAGCAAAAAAAAAACTCACTCAAGCACAGTAAACTTTGCTAGTTGCTTGGAAGTTTGAATAGAGAAATAAAAGGTAACAATCATGAAATCATAGCTAAAATTAGCGAGGTGGTCATAGGCCAATCCAGATGTGGCTACATAAAAACAGGGGGAATTTGATAAACATAAACAAAAATCATATAATAATTTCATAATTAGGATAAAGTCTGTAAGAATTATTCCAATCAAAATTAAGTTTCAATATTGGTAGACAGCTTAGATAATTCACAATGTTCTGCATTTTTGTTGTATTTACTACTCTTCTAAGCAATTGAACACTATACATTTTGTAACAAATAGTTTAATCATACCTATCATAGATTTATAATTAATATGGTGACATCAAGACATTTATTTAAAGCCTATGAATTTCAATAGTAAAGTATACATGCTGAATATGCACATCGCTATCTGCCATACATTAAACATACATACATTTACACAGGTGTCTCAATAATTGTTTATTGAAAGATGACTTAATTCAAAAATATGTCCTTTGTCTATTTATAACGATAATAATGGTTTTGTGTATGCATTTGCTGATGAAGATATGTTGCAAAACAAATGTAATATATGAAATGGAAAGAATGATGATGAGAGTCTATATACGCAAGAGAACAATTTATCTACCAAGGCCATGGGAGGGGTCAATTTAAGATGTTGGAAATACACTGTATTCATAATCAAAGATTACATGGATACACTCGCGCAGTATGTAATAAATACATTCACAGTTGACCTTCTTACTATGGTATAAGGCTACATACATAATTTATAGACTGGACTTGAATTTAGTGTTCTTTTAACTTTTTTTGGTATTGACTATACAATTTCAAATAAAGATTAATTATAATTTTTCCTTGTAACACAACCAATTGATATTCATACATTTTAAATATAAAACAAAAAATTGGAACAGAAGGTTCAGTTACACATTTTTCAATTGTTTTTCTTTTGACTAAATAATTTGACTTATCAGGAAATCAAGCAAGTAGAGGCTGTTATCATCAATTTGTTAAAATAGTACACACACTTGTGACATAACAAACAATAATTTTGTAATTGAATTTTAATTATATATGTTGTACAAAAAAATGTTTTATCTGTACACAACTTTGAATGAAGCAATTGGCTGGCAAAATATTCTGCAGCTTCAAACACCCTTTACTACAGCTTTACAAGGTAGTATGGTCACATTTTACAATGTATCAAGACCTCTTTTCAAAGCCTACTGCGTATAGTCCTCTGACATATAATACAAAAGAACAGGGAAATGTCTAACAATAGTAGCAGCGTCAAGTTATAACAATCAGATTTCCATTACTTAACAAGTCACAACTGTAGAGTGCAGAACGAATACAATGAATTCAACAGTATGAAAATGAATGAAACTCGCATACAACCTTCTGAAAAAATAGTTCCAAAAGTGACAAAACATCCATTGTAACTCTCAACATTCACTCCTATATAAGAATACACCTACAGACACACCAATATAAACACACGCTTACCTAGAGATACAGGTACATGGTTTACTCATGATTTGTTTTGTAATAATCTTAAAATGATTACTTTAACATTGGCTGAACATGAAATGTGATTATTGATAGTTCCTAATGTAGATGATGTTTGTTCTTAAATTATCAAGGGTCTTTGAATCTTTGTCACCATCTTTGTTCAGGAGTCTGCATTTCTTGTACTGCCATACCTTTCAAACACACGGTCATTCATCCTTCTCAGCTTTGCAATATACTTCCAAACATTTCATTCTGGCAAGGTCAGTGTTCCTTTAATCTGTCTTTAACCAAAACAAATACAAAAACTTGATATTAGGCAGCAAAATCAATTCCAGAAAGTGGCTTTCATCCCTACCGATTCACACTTTCATCCATATGGGGTTAGGTCCAAGACATCACTACTTCCAGCAATCTAAATTGATACACTAAATTTCAAAAAGCATATTGTTTATCCCAGAAAGTTTCAAGAAAAATCTTAACAGGTAGCAACAGTAGATATAAACTGCTTATACCATTTGATTGCATCTTGAAATGTTGCACTTATTTCTGCACATTATAAAAAACTATATTCATCAATACTCTTGAACTTTTTTACACCATTACACTAAGGTATTGGTCTAGTTTTTTTCTACACACAAATTGTTTGCCTTGTCCAAACCTTACTCTTGCAGTAGATAAGGAGCTTCAAGGGATTTCAAAGGCATGAACTAAGGTGGCAAGGTTATTGTCTTTTCAAAAGATGACCATCTAGCAATTGGTCTCCAATTCCCATTAGCACATAGCCAACAAGAGATATAGCATTCAAGCATAAAGTATTTTCATGGGTCTGAAATTTCCCAAAGAACCCAGGGATGATATCATAATGTCTTGTATTTTCTATTTGCTAGACCCTGTATAATCACAATGATATTCATTCTGGTTAATGTTGAAAAATACCATGAGGTTGTTCCAACTTCATTTTTTGTAATCAACGGTATTAGTACACAATGCTTTATAGCAGTTAGCTGTCTGCCTTTGACATAAGCTTGTTACAACATCAGTATCTTATTTTTGATTTGGCCTGACATTTTGGTCAAGGTCTCTATCACGTCTCCTTTCTTTAGGGCGTTCATTATCACGTTCCTTGCGATCCTTTTCGGTTATCCTGTCTCTGTTTTCTTTAGCTTTACGGCCTCCTACCACCCTTGATTCACGGGGTTCTTCCTTAGTAGAGTCCTTGCGGAAGTTTTCATTACTAGTTGGAGATCGACGAGACACAGTCTGTTGTGACTGTTCTTTAAGAGTTTGGGGTTTATTGGAAGTGTTGGAATTTGAAGCAGCACTTTCCTTGGCTGCAGGTACAGCAGATGTTTGCTGTGATGCAGTTGCACTGGGAGTGTCAGCAGTTGTGGCGCCTCCTATCCCAGGACCAGATTTTCCTCTCTGTGCCATTTGAGCATAACTTAATTTGACTGGAGGTATTGCACCAGAGGATGATGTACTCACAACTTTCTCTTTCTCCTTTTCTTCCTATACAAAAAAAAGGATAGTAAAACAAGAAGCCATGAAATAAACAGATCTAACAAGTAGACACCCTCAAAAGTTGTCACAAAGCAAATCAAGCTTTTATGTTGTTGGCGTGAGGAGGGTCATAATTTTTGGTTTGAGCTGATCTGTTTCTGATCTCAAAAGAGATGATTAAAAAACCTTTCACTTACACTGGGTTGGCGAACTGGTTGCTGTGGTGCTCTTACTTTAGCTTGAGTAGTCTGAGCACTGGTAGTCTGAGTACTGGTAGTTGTCATAGAAGCTACAGGAGCTGGAGAAGGTTCTGGTTTACTACTTGAGGAGGACACTGGCACTGTTGTTTCTGTACTGGTAGACTTACTTGCCCTTATCAAAATAGGAAAGATTCTATATATCAGACCATGTTCATTTGATGTGCATGAAGACATATTGAAATTTCAAAGTAACAGAACTTTTGACTTACTTTTGTGGAGTTGGGGGTGGGGTAGGCAGTGTGGATGCACCGTTGGCAGCAGCATTTTTTTCCTTTTCCTTTGAAGGGGATGCTGGGGATGGAGGTTGTGTCTGTGTTTTTGTGTCACGGGTTGATGGCTTTGCCGTACCTTTGACCACATCCGACATTTTGTTTTCAAAAATATCACCAGTTGTTGTATTATTCTGCAATACACATCAACATAAAATCAATTAAACAATAAGGCTTTTCTACTCTTGGGAATTTTTGCATCTATTTCATGTTGGATTCACCTTGTGTGTTGACACAAGTTCAAAAGCTAAATAGAGAAACAGATAAACTTACAGTAGATCCAGGCAGAGGCGGGAAGGATGTCGCCTCCAGCTCAAACTTGGGAGATTCCACATGTTTGGATTCTTTGGCTGAAGTCTGGGATGCATTACGCTGGGGGGAAAATGAAAAGAATAATTAAGATAACTATGTTACCAACAATTTGAGTTTTTAGAAATTGAAGCTCATCTGCTACTTCCAATACATGTTTTTAACCAGTAGAAGTAACCGGTTCAGAAAAAGTAATGCATCACTGCAAGATTTTTTAAAAGGGCAATAACTTTGGCAAATAATGGTCAAAATTGATAAACAAAACATAATTATTTTTGCTCTTATTACATCTTCACAAAAAAGTGTACAAGGGACAAACACAGAAGTTAATACAAAGTACTGAAATTCAAGCTTGCAGAGTTGGAATATTATCACCTACCGAGGTTTTAGCACCATCATCGTGGACACGCCTTCTGCTTTTATAGTTGCTACCAGGATATCCAGGCCTCCTACTAGAACAAGAAAAGATTCAAAATTAGCACTAAGAAAATCATAATCCATATTATCAATTACTTTTCAGGTTCTATCAAATGATAAATGTTATGACAAGACCAATTCATTTTACAGATTAGTACATTGACTTTTTTTGGTATGTAATCCTATCTTACCTTGAAGACTGAGAGTTTTGGTCCTTACTGCCTGCAGGGTCAGACTGTCTTCCACTTGAATGAATGGGTCCAGACCCATTGTCAAGTGAATTCTGACTGTGCAGCACTGATGAGTGTGACACTGAGTGGGAAGTATGGCTGTTACCATGACTGCTGTCAGAACGCATCACATTCCCATGAAAACTGTCACTATTTCTAGGACTACTTCTGCAGAAAAATAAGATACAAAACCATGATTGTGCAATTAATCATAATTAGGCCAGCATAAGACTAACTATATATTTTACATACTAAAATAAGTGTTGAATCATATTTTTACAAGATAATAGTTCACCAAAATATATTTTGACTTCTAATGAATTAGAATATTATGGTTTGAATACCTGTGTACATTGGACTGAGGATGCTCAGAAGACTGGTGGTGACTGTTGTGATGATAATGAGCATTGGCGAGTCTTGGCGGAGGAGGAGGCCGAGAGTTGTGAGTGCTAATACTATCACGATCATGACTTGGTGGACCTCTCATATGACCCTGCTTTTGATTTCTGCAAAAGAATTACAAATATACATGATGCTCTTATTTCTATCTAAGTACACATAGCAACTATTCCCAATTTTTCATTGCATAAACCCATATGCCCAGGTCTCATTTATATTCCCTTACATTACACTCTATTCAACTCTAGGGAGGACATCAACAATCAAAATATCTGTGTATGTCTCCTTGTATACAAGTACAGCTGTTGGTAATTTGTTTCTCATGTTGCAAAATCAATAATGGAAAGACCAAAAAAAAGGATTTGAGTATCTCCTACCATGCTTTCTCCATGTTGATGATGTAACCAACACCCACATTTTATCACCATTCAAAAAACTTACCTATTTCTCATATTCTGGAATCCATGACGGTTGGTATTTCCAGAAATTTTCAGGCTTGAGGGAGTGTATCCATTTGCAGCAAATGCCTATATAGAGAAAATGAAAGTTGTTTAGAGAGGCACAGATAATAATAATAATCCCTGTGTAGGTACATTTATATAACATACATACTACTGTGTAATTTCATTGAAATGCCTTGCTACTATATTTTTTAAAACATAACTCCCCAAAATATATGGCCTCAGGACTTTCCAAAGTGATTATTTGGTCGATGGACTTTTTGTCATAAAAAATAGGCCTGGCCTACCTAATTTTTATTTATCTGAATGTAATTTGGACAATACTCCACCTTCTACGTTAAAATGACGGAAAACAGGGAGGCGTTTGGAATGACAAGTCTACATACTTTCAGTAAGCATCTTGTCAGTGTCACTTTAATTTTTTTCAATGCATTTAAACATGGATTTCTAGGTGATTTTTTCACGTATTAAACATGCATAATGAAATAAGATGAAGCAATTAATAATAATTTAAATCTCATCAATTTAGTATCTCTTTAATAACATGTATTAGTACATAATATGTTTCATCATACAGAGTAAATAAAGAAGGATGATTCTAATCAAATATCAATTTTACGGCATAGGGAATGCAAGAAAATACGATGTAACAAAAGGCTTAAAATAGCTCCATTGATTTGGCTAACGTTTAAGCTTTTTTTGAATGCTACAGATGACAAATTTCATTGGGATGAAATATCAAGAGAAATCAATTTCATCCCTGAAAATCATCTAAATACACTGAATATAAATATGTGTCAACATCATTTCAAAAACTTTTCACTGCAAATCTGTTGCCAGGAAACTGCTGGCTATTATTGTAAATATCATTGTGACATGCGCTGGTCTTCAGTATCAGCTATCATTGACTGAGTACAAAATGGGATAACTCTCAATGCAATAGCAAGTCAAAAACAATACATTAGCTATGGATGCCAACACAATGCATTCAAAACCAGTTGTTTTAAAGACAGATTATTTTTGCCAAACATTTTCTTTGACACTTTGACTAAAAAGAATAAATATGTTCCAATCAAATCTGAAAATTAGATAATGATTCTTAAAATAAAATATTCTACTAATGGTATGATGACAAAATAAAGTACAACTAAGAGTTCCTATAAAACAGAGAAATTAATAGAAAATGGTTGGAAAAGAAAGGCAACTTATACTCACAGTTAGTAGCTAAAGCAAAATGTGCATTGCTAGCCTACTGAGATATGAAAAAGTTTGATAACTTACACTTACCGTCCCTGGGTCAAAGAACTGCAAACTTGTGGGCCAAGGATGCATCACAGCATTGGGAGGGAAAAAGGGGAAATTCTGTAAAAGAAGAGTGTGGTTTTTGCATTGATATGATTGTCATTAACTGTAGTATTAATAGAAAGTTTCAATAAAATTGTTTGACCTCTGGTTGCTAACCCAGTACAATAGCTCAGTTTAATCCAAATGAATTGGAGTGACATCAAACTCTGGCTGAAGATGTCCTAAAGCCAAAAATATATACTTTTATAGCATTATCTTCTATAGAAAATGATTATTTGGGACATATGTTCGTGCATATCAAAAAAGCAATTAGACCCTCAAGCCCCCTTAAAAGACTTCTCCATTACAGTACTCCCTCCTTTCTGTTTTTTTCATTGTTGATTCTTAAGGTCTTATAATGGAGGTTCCATTGTAATCTAGTAAACTCACAGGAGTCACTGTAAATCATCTTTCGAAAAATACTTGAGAAACTAAAAAGTTTAGCCAATACCATACACACAGAACTAAGAAGGAAATGTTTTAGTCCTGACACAATCTCTAAAAATAGCCCTGATGAAGCCTTTGTCATTTCTCTGACTAATGTCTAGTTTGCAAAACCATATATATATAATGGCCGATTCTTTCAGTTCAATGCTTAGCCATGCAAACATGTAACACAGGGTAGAACCTTTACAATAGAATATCAAGATGACATTGTATGATGTAGTAACATTTCATCATAATATTTTCTAGTTATGATAATCATCATACATTTTATCATGTTTTTATTTCTTCAAAGAAGTGTTCAGTTTTACCCAACTTTTTGAGTTCGAGACAAAAAATGATTTTGATAGCTGGATCAAAACACGGTGAATCATTGACATTATTCACTTGTTGGACATTTCATTAATAACAATTCTCAAGGGGATGTCAAACATCTATTTCATCAAATTACCAAAATTGAAAAATAGTACAGAACAAAAAGACTTTTCATAAGTTGACACTGATATACTGTCTCAACATAAAGCTATGAAAATGCCATATCAAAGGCATACAAAGATTTGATCACCGACTTACAGAGCACTCCAAATAATTTTAACAATTTGGAGGGGAAAAAATGACTACAGCTGTGATATGTGTTGTAAGTTGTAAATAACACAACACTTTTCTTGAGATGGGTAAGGTAGATAACTAGGGAATACAATATCCTTGAAAAGCAACCATGGTGACGCAAAAAAACATTCTATTCCTTACTAAATATACAGCTGACACTGTTGTATGTTTGTTGGCTACAACATAATTATGGTTACAGTATCATGATTGGCTCCTCTTCTCTTCCTGTTGCTATAACAACTGGCTGCAAAAGGGTCATACATGATCAGTAAGCCAAATACCTTTCAAGTACTATAAATTTCCAAAATCAATATTGAGTAACCTGGACAAGTATTATAGTTACTCAACAATTGAAGTAATTGTTAATATAAAAATTTTTTTTTATCATGCTTTCATACTGCATATTAACTCATATTATGCAACTATTAGTTATAAATAAAAGTTTAAGGTATAATTTCCTTTGAGTGTTTGTATGTAGTCACTGCAAAAATTAATGACCAAGTCAAATGTACAATAGCTATTTCTATGAATATATCATTATACATTCTAGGCAGATTTTATAATATATATTGCACAATTCAGTGATGAGTGATCTATTTGTCAGTTGATTGTTTACTTTTCCTTAAATTCTTTAATTTTTTTTTTGGGGGGGGCTCAAATAACTGAAAGTAAATTCAAATCTTAACTAAAAATGTGATAACACCATCAGACTGATAAATAGCGATCAAAATTAATATTTAACAAATTTTCACTTAGTCATCAATATCAAATAAGTTACCCTAGGCGACACGTGCCTGCAAAAAGTCTGATTTTATTTGATGTGACAGTGATAGGCACCTATTTCAAGGGTCATGACCGTGATAGACACCAATTTCAAGGGTTATGACCCTGTTTAGGGACGTGCTTAGCCTTATAAGGCGAAACCACGCTCCTAATGCTTACAGGTCCATTCCTGTTAACCATGATTTATTATATTGTTTTTTTTAAACACTTTCTTATTAAAATATCTTTTTTTTGGTGTAGGCTATATAAGGTTTGAAATATACACCTTTTAAATAAAGACATATTCCCAGATTTTCCTGATCACTTCTCTAAAGAAGTGTACAGAAAATTCTTTTATAATGTTCTATTTCCATGTTCACATGCATAGGAAAAAATTGCCATGAAATAATGCCTTTATCAATGATTCATATAAGAACTGTTAATGTCTAGCCACATCACAATAGTAATTCTTAGAAAAGCAACTCACCTGATTTCTTATGTACTGTATGCTTGGCACTTGTTGAGTTGTAAAAGTGTACCCATGCTGTGATATGGGTTGTGTTTGTGGTTGTTGTTGGGCTTGTGGCTGAGACTGCGGTTGGGGCTGGGGAAAGGGTCCTGGGGGGGTTTGTCCAGTTTCAGCCCCACCTTGTGACCCAGCTACGCTTTGGGGAGCAGCTGCAGCAGCACCAGGACTGACTGGAAACTGGGCCATATTACCTGTTGCCTTAAATCCATTTTTAGGCACAAAGGTACTGTTATACAAGTTTGGTTTTGCTTTGATGCGAGCCTACAAAAATGATGCAATATATAATTAATTTTAATTTGTTACGTTGTGTCTTTATTTGCCTGTGATGATCATGAAATGAGAAATGCGAACTGTTTTGTTTATTTTTGTCGATTCATCATTCAGCTGTGGGCATACAAATAAATATGAAAATAACAAGATACTTACCATAATAGGTTTTCCAAGAAAATTTTTGACGTCCTCACGCAAATACTGATAAGCCCGCTGGGCATCTTCATCACTATCGAAAGTTACATACCAATTGTTGTTAGCAGCATATTCACAAGTGAGGAACTTAGGACAATTTTGACCAGAAAATAGCTTTTTCACATCCTATTGAAAATAAAATACAAAAATACATTTAACATCAATTCTCTCATTATCTTTCTTGTGTTGGTAGATTGTGACAACTGAATCTTTAAAAAAAATGGGAAACACATGCAGAGATAAAAAAAAGTAAAGCCATACTCGAGCCATTAAGGCCCATCAGGCCGGTGCTTATCCCCGGTTTCTGTAGCACAAGC
>JAVSBT010494413.1:4172-20354 GCA_033118115.1 Pharyngocirrus eroticus
CCCCCCCCCCCCCCCCCCCCCCCCCCCCCCCCCCCACTAAGAGTCTTAGCTAGGTTAACTAGTACATGTAACATTGTAGGGCTTATATGTGGGATATGTCTGATACAGTGCAGTGCAAACAGTCCATTGTCTAATATTGTTGATCATTCTTGTTCTATGTGAGACCTTAATTTCTTTGTAGGAGATTGTTTTGCTTTTTCATATTTCAGTCATTGACCTGTTACTTTCTCCACCCAACCATTCATTAATATACTCATCCATGAAACCATCAATTAGAGGCCTATCAGAATCCTAAAGACAGTTTATTTGTCACTTGCTGCTGGAAAGGAACGCATGCATCAAACTATAGTAATTCATGGTCTCTTGACCCCTTGGTAGACTTCAAAATTATGATGTATGATAACTGTACATTGACTTGACAGTGGATATATGTGCCAAGCCCTTTTGATTTCAGGTAATGCATTAATGGACAACATTTGGACAATAGAAAATATTTGCAAAATAAACTCAAAGAATTAATCAGACACAAAGGTTTGAAAGTGTACATCGTGGCAGAGAGGTTAAAGTATATTTTCACTGCTGTTAACAACAAATACTGATTGTATGATCATTTGTACAAAGTACAATATGATATCAGATAGAATATCTGTAAACTTAGGATTTTCAATTTGTTATTGTTTTTGTCTTCTAATCTAAAGGCCAGTTACCACTATCAATTTGTTAGGGCAATTTTGCAAAGATTTTGCAAAGATTGTCAAGGCCTAATTCATAATCCTTTGGACGATTTGTATGTCTATGAAGTGAATGCGTGTACACTTTCAACAAACATGCAGAAAATGAAAGGCCAAGCTAGCCTTGATATAAAGACTTGTGGATGGACTACAATTAGAAATTAAAAAAAGACAAACTTAAATACTGGGAAAACGTTGTCATTATCAACTTTTGAAGTGCTTTCAGAATTGTAACTAAAAGTAGCTGGCAAAATGGATAGGGTAAACAGGGCTATAAGTTAAACATGATATATTTTGCCTTGTCATTGTAATAGGAAGGGTCCATTGGGGAAAATACAGTGTCCTAAATTAAAAATCCACTGTTCCAGCTTATCTTCTCTACAAAATGGTGTATAAATGAGGGACAAATGGACCGAAATCCACTGTCCTTTATGTGATAACAACAATCAGGACCAAATAGCCCTAATAGATTTCTTGGTGTCCCAGACATTTTAGAATGTCTTTTATCTATACCACTATTTGCAAGCTACTAGTTTAGTTACTACAGCTATGTCTAACTTTGTTTGTTTGTTTCGCTATTTATATCATCACTAGCACTGAACAAGTCTCACTATCTGTGGAACTGGCTACAACTATTCTAATTCCAAGATAACATTTGTGGTCTGGTATTGCACAAAAGTGGATACATCTTACCAAGATAGCATTAGTGATGGAACAACCCACAACAACCTCTTTATCATAGATAGAAATAAACAATGAAATACTAAATCATATCATTTGCTGAGCTTGGTATTTTGTTTTATGAAATGCTGAAAAAAGTAAATGAAATATTGAAAACCATGTAAATATCATCTGACTACTTTATTTCTAGAATATTCCAAGTTCTGGTGTGGTCCATGCATTTAGACATAAAAATAATGAGTTTGAAAGTTTGACGGTTCTAACTTTCTCATCCACCTGCATCTTAGGCTATACAAGCTTTGACGAAAAATCGAACACAGATTATATGAATAAGGGTATAGCCATAAGTAGGCCACCTGGCGGCCAATGTTTACAAGCATTATTCTGTGAAAAAATACTCTTAAACTCCATTAGCTTCAATGGTAAAACAAGGAAGATAAATAATAGTAAATGTTGTTAAATTATGAAAAGAATTGTGGAATGGACCGTTTAAAAGATAAAGCAATATGTAATACAAGACTTTCTAAAAGAAAAAACTTTCTGATCGAACATAAATTTAAGACATTTCTATCATAACGATAATAGGTGAATAATAAAGTATGTCTTCACAAAAGAACCCTTTTGTAAAATAGGCCACCAGGTGGTGAAACTATCGCTGCAATACCCTTATTATAAACCCCATCAGAGTATTATCTTTTAGCAACATGATAAATGGTCATCCTGATATAATAATTTGACTTTTTTAATTATTTAATCAATGGTGTTTTATAAATAAATACATGACAGCTGAAATATTGTGATCGGAGTATCTGACAATGTTTACCCACAGAAACTCAGATATGTGTAGCCACTAAGGCTATCCACTAGGATCGCTGGAATTCCAAAATGGTGCTATTGGAAGGCTTCTTAGGCAAGTACTTTTAGCCTTAACTAATCAGTGAAATTCACCAAAAGGATGATTCCGCCACAATCAGTCACAAAAGATTTGATTAGAATATATTTCAAGGTGCTCTACCAAATAAGGAATTGCCACAAAAAAAACAGCTTGGTGTCAAGGGTCAGTAGAAGAAGGACTGAATCAGTGACCCTGGATGTGTAATGGAATGTCTACAGGTAAATCACTTTGAGGTTATTTTAAGACACCTCTCAAGCTAAAGTATTAGGGATTGATTGATAGATTATCTGCTTCCTACTATAGCTACAAGAACCTGTAGAATGTTTTTGCAGAGGCTTGATGCTTGAGTTTCTGCTTATATTCTTGTTTTTTAAATTATGCAATACTCAATTGACTTGTTAGTTTCTTTACTTATTTCCATGACAGAATCAATGTGTCTGCCTCTGTTTTGCTCAGACCCCCTCCATCTTGGATCAGACTTATTAGGACTTATTGTTCAATGCTATAAAGGTATTAGATAGGATTTTTTGTATTGCCACGACAATGATTCCAATTAGATACTAAGATACTTGACCATTACATTTAATTGTTCCTGGTCATCATCAGTATTTTGTATCAGTTGTTTTGGTTGGCACTATTTTCTCAAATAACCTCAATCCTAGAGTTTTAAAGAAGTGCAAATAAAATACTATAAGAAAGAGGCAGCATCTTTGAACATGTAGATTAGTGATAATTATGTAAACATTTGCAAACTTCTAGCATGGCCAAGATCTGGGTGATCAAGGATATTTCAATTACTTCATGTGGATGAGCCAAGAGCTTGGATTCCTTGGTGTGTTTACCCAAAATGTATTACCATAGATATAAACAAGGTACTAACAGGGCCATTCAAGGTCGTCCTGTAACAGACAATAAAGAAAATGGTAGCCAGATTAGAGGTCAAATCAGGCCGTCATAGTGATCATCCATATTGCAATGAGTTATTGGACATGGCAGTGATGACTAATGCTTCAAAACAATGGTGTGAATGTAGAATACTGGCTTTTAAAATGTTAACTTTGAGGTAATTGAAATGACCTTATAAAGTAGATCAAAAAGAGTACAAACTTTGAAATACTGCCATTCTGATGCCCCCATGTTATTACTTTTTAGACCATATCAGCTGTTATTTGATATTATTTATGGAGGTGATTCCATGGTTATTGTGGGCAACATTAAAGTAGCTTTTGCTCTGAAAGATATTTTTCTCAGAAATATAAGTGGAAAATTCATTCTTCATTCATATATTAATTCTAGCAAAAACTTAGATCAAATAGATTACACCCTTAAAAAGTAATAAATAACCTGTTATGTACTAAATGTCTCAATTCAGTGTCAGGATTTTTATTCAAAAAAGGATTGAACATGGAATGAATTGATAATAGTGAAACAGTGTCTCCAATGCCTGCTCTATTATATTAAGCGGAATGATTAATGTCTTTGTTTTTCTGGCTTTTTTTGAGTTTACATTTGCATATCATACATAAACAATGTTATAAATCCTTTGAGAAGGGATGCAATATATGGGTACTAAAATGCATGAAGCCTAAGATATTTAAAGTCCTTTCTATGCAGATTTAAATTATATGTTAATCTGCTATTATCCTGGTATATATATAAATGGACAGTGAAAATCTGAAATGAGTCTGCTAATACAATGTCTGTGTGGAATAGGACATCACAAGAGAGTTGTGACATGAATAATGTACTTTCGACACACTTGAAAAATGCATTTTCTTACATTTTGGGAAGAAGATTAAATTCTGTTCTTGAAAGAAACATTTGCATTATAACCACAAACTGTGATTCATTTTTTATTTTCATTTTTTACATTTCTTTGAAAACAAGGTTGTCCTGTTTTGAAGTTTCACTGACCCTGTGTTTATCATATCATTATGTTTTCATTATTTGCAGCTGATATGATTTATTTACTTACAGAAAAAATGAAAAAGGGACAAATCTACTGTATATATAGTACATAAAAACATTCCTTTCCAAGTGATAACATGCTTCTTCGTGTAGTGCTCAAACTCACAAAAATGGGAAATGATTCAATCGTTATGTACTCAAGTGCTGCTCAAACAAAAACATGCTGGAGTAGCTAGACAGTTTTCACCGTCCTTGACCTATGATGAGGTCACTGGGTCATATACCTTGTTTACATTTTTCTAATAGACCATGTGCTTGTGTTTTGCATGCACTGTATTAGTCATTGAATGAATACTAGTAGATGTTTTACAGCACATACTGTCTATATTATAGTGTTGAATTCCCCTATTTGATTTTAAATATTATTGTCACGATAAATAAATTCAAAGAAAATTAAACTCTTTTGGAGATATTAATTGTCTTCTTGAAAGTGGTTCAGAAATGTTTTATTTATGATATGATCTCCTTTTCCTTCTCACAAGGAGTTTTAACTCCTTAAAAGATTAAATAGCAGAATGTTCTATCACATTTTCATTCCCCAATTTTTATATTCTCAATCAGTCATGTACTTACTATATTTGTAACATTTTTGTGAACCAGGATTCGCAAAATATATGTGGTGATAAATCAATGATGACGGTTAAGCATTGTATAGAGAGTACTACAACAATGGCTTACAACAATAAAATGTTATTTTTGAAGGATTTAGCCTCTTATTCTTCAGCAATGATATTGATATAATAGTGTAATAATACTCTTCAGGAACTGTTTACTTTGTTGTGTATGAGGGTATAGCCAGTAGTTGGCCACCTGTATATGTCCAACACCGTATATATTGTGATAAGTCTGAAAAAAAAGACCACTGGGCGGAAAATAAATATTTCACAAAACGCTGATGAGTATATGTGTACATAACTTTATCATAAATTGGCCTTAACAAAGCATAGTTATGATTTCTTTTCCTTAACACAACACCTTTCCTTTTTAAAATAAGAAGGAGGTTGAGGAAGTAGATTTAGTTTTAGTATTTATAGCCTGTAGCTTATAAGGAAATAATGACACATATTGACATCATTTTGTATACTAGTATATTACAGTGAACTGTTGTAGAGTACAGAGTCAGGGTATGCAAGGCAATGCTTTGTAATAGCACCATTCCAGGATTGCAGCGATCCTAGCTGATATCCTTACAAGCGGTACATTTATAAAAGGAGTTACTCAAATAAGTAAATAAATGAGCACTTTGCTGAATTATATTTTATAAAACCTTAACCAATTGGTAGTATTTCATATTAGAAAATGAGGAACAATTTTTTTATTTTTTTCGATACATACGACAGAAAAGATTTGTACTTTGACATAAAGGCGTATGGTATTTAGCTAGTATTTAGTTTGTGAAATGCCCAAGAAGGTAAATGAATGATTGAAAACCTTGTAAAGATCATGTTCAGACTTTATTCTATAATATTCAAAAGTTCTGGTGTGGTACATGCATTTAGACTCAAAAATAATTTGAAGCTTTGACAGTTCTAAGTTTCTCATCCATTGGCAGCTGAGGCTGTACAAGCCTGAAGAACAAGTCTAACACTGATTATATGAATTATAAACCATATCAAAGTATTGTTATTTTCTAGCAATATAATCGCTATGGAGCTATTCCTGTTTTACTATTGGAACATATAAGTTAAAACAGCCATTGCTAACACTTCTTGTACATATTGTTAAATTTGAGGTAATGGTTTAAAAAAAAATCTAAATAGCTTTGTAGACTAAAACAGACTGGTTATAATTTACCCTCTCATGAAAATAAGCCCATTAGAGTTCTTGGGACAGACTTTTACTGGGAATATCCTAGCCTATATTAAATGTAGCATTTAAGAAAATAGCTTTGAAATATGTCACATTTTCACAACTGCAATGTTTTTCTATAATATGGAGGTGATTGTTCATTTCTGTATACATGATTGAAAGCCTAAGTAATACCATCAATCAATCTATTGACTTTTTCAAAAGTCTCTTTTATAGGGTTTAGATAAATCTTGTTTTTGTTTGCATATGAACAATAAAGACAATCATTTATCATGATTGTTTTCAAGTCCTTCATGCTGTCAATGTTTAACTTTGAGATCTTTCAAAATATGCCCTATATTGCAACCTTTGCAAAGTTGTTATGATATTTCTTTCATTTATAATTCATATCAAATTCACACAGGAAAGAATAGTCTACAGAAGTGACCATCAATATATTTAGCAGTAGCAAAACACAATACTATTGGACTTTTAACATACATGTATAGCCTATTGCAAGATACCCTAGTCTAAATAAATGCATGTCAGATGTATGGAGCATGCATGCCAATGATTGATGCAAGGATTAAGACAACTCCAGGCATTTATTTTTTCTGTAAGGTAAAAATCAATGAACTCAGGCATTCGGCAGGCATAATCATGCCTGACATATGCCTGGAGTTGTCTTAATCTTGGCAGTGAAATACATAATTGTAAAAAATGAAAAAAGTCTAGAAACAGACTGGTATATACATTGTAGTTTTTTTTCTTTCAAAGTGATGCTTTGGGAAATATTCTAACACATGTCAAAAGTCATTCATATGAGGATTAGACCCTCATGCCACCTTAATTAATTGATGTAGTCAATATTTAAGCATTTAAACAGATTGAAAAATTCCTATTGATAGCTAAAGGTTTATACTGTGGATAGAAAAACAGCATATTCCAATCTTAATATGGTAATGTAAGAGGTTGTATTGGTCATTCTTTTCTATTTTAAGAGCAGCCAAGAACACCTAACAATTCATGCATCAAAGTAATTCAATTTCATGGAATTTAATATGCCTTTTGATGACAGGCTTGGACTAGCTGAATCAAAATCATGTCATTTGTATCAATGCATTTACTAGTTAGGAGGGGTAATAAAAGTATTTGATGCTTTATAGGAATGATATAAAACCTTGCAAAAGGTTCCACACTTTTAGTTATACAATTGCATATTCATGCAATGACACAGATGAAAATTTTATCAACTCATCACAGATATATACAATATGAGTGAATGAATTATGAATGAATTTGACAGCTAGCTACAACCTCATGAATGATTGACCCTAGCCAGCATCATCTCGATTTACTTGTTATGTAATAACTACAGGTCATTTCTAGACCATGGTAGGAGTAGTCTACTGGAGAGGCTAATGTGGTGTGTGTGTTATTTTTACTTTTTTTCTCAGATACTTCACTAAAATCTGGTTTGCCATGATAAGGCCAGAAAAAAAAGTTTGTTTCCTGTATAGCGCCCGGGTGGTTTTATTTTAAAAACCACCGGCCAGATATATTTTTTAATTTACTTTTTAATTCTTGCTTGAACAGTACTACGCATATACACGATTAAGTGATCACAAAGAAGAAGAAGCCTCGTCAATTCTAGCACATACAATTATATTATTGTTTAAAAATTTCGAGTGTGATCTATGCATAAATTATGCATTTTGTTTTTTTCTGTTTATGTTTATAACTCCAATAATTGTACTTTTTTATCACTTTAAAGATTTTCCTCCCTCCCTCATGACTTTTTTTTCAGCCATGAGCTAAACATTTTTTATTTTTTTTGGCCTAATGTCATAATTTTCTAAATTTTCTAAAAGATCAGTGCTATTGTAACATCTGCTATGATTTGGCTTATTAAATGAATTACAAGGTTGATACAAAGATATTTAATAGAATAATAGCTAATCAGAATATGTTTTTCATTTTTTATTGCAAATTTTCGTAAGTCATCACTTACATCTTCAGGAAAAGGTAGATTTGGTGATTTTGACAGATTCCTTTTTATATTGATATTCCCTGGCTGCATGTGCAATTAGATGACACTCGAATAAGTATCTATCATGTTAAAATGATAAAATGATGTTTTGTTTATTGTAGAGATTTATAAACTAATCTTTTGTATCTATGGGATCTGTCTGGTCATTTTATTGGATAATGTTAAATTTCACCATTCAATGGTTCTGTGTACAGCACTGGGGGGCTATGCTTATCGGGTTTACCTTCTGATTAAAATGTTGTTGTTACTTATTGTGATGTATGATATTATTACTAGAAATGAGATATGCATGTAACTATTACTAAGTCATTAGAAATGATTTGCAATATATATATGACCTTTATTATTTGTCTAAGTTTCAAAGTTCATTACTTTATCTGTACTAGTATACATTATATATCATACACTATATAAGTGTAATTTCATATAGCAATATCATTTATGTACTTTCAGGACTTGAGTTCGTTTGCCATGCCCCTTCTGGATACTGATGAAGGCGACCTAAATATGGCAACAGATGTGGATGATTTCAGACCAAGGTCAGGATCAGGAGGAATTAAGAATTTTTTTAGGAAAAAGCACAAATCAGGAGAAACGGATTCTAAAAATGGATCTCGTGGGAGTTCACCAGGAACTACCCCAGCAAATAGTGGTAAAATCAAAGGATGGTTGGGTGCAATAAGACCCAGATCCAAATCAGACGCTGCTTCTTTGTTATCCCCAGGAGATAAAAGAGTGCCAATACCAGCTCGACAGTCAGATAATGGATTAGTTTCTACACCTATGAGTCATTTACTGTCCCCTGATGGGCCTAGGAGTCCAATGAATTCGTTTATGGAAGCCTTCAGGGAAAGGGCATATTCCGAACCCAAGAGTGGGGCAAGGGCTGCAGCACTTGCAGCAAGAAGAATAGCACTAGCCAAAAAAAATAACGTAAGTAATATTAAGTCAGTCAATAATTCATCATTATGCTTGGCTTGGCAATATATTGGCTGCTCCGTGTTGGGTTTGGCCCCCCCCCCCCAATATTTTTGATGTTGCGCCGCCGCTGTTAGTAAATCTTTAATGATTTGAAAACATCTTGCTGTTCTGTTGTACCTGGAATTCTTGATAATGTATTAATATTTGTGTTACTTTTTTAGTGTTTTATTCTATTTCTTTGTGTAAATGTTATTAAGCTGATTGATTGGTTGGTTGATGGATTGTTTGGCATAAAAAATTGGCCTGGCCTGCCGATGCTTTAAAAAAAAATTAAAGTTAATTAGGACGATCATAAATAAATTTTTGTTTCCTGTTGAGCGCCCGGGTGGTTTTATTTTAAAAACCACCCGGCCAGAGTTTTTTTTTAATTTTTTTTTTTTAATTCTTGCTTTTACAGTACTATGCATATACACGATTAAGTGACCACAAAGAAGAAGAAGCCATGACAATTCTAGCAGATAACAATGGCCGAAAACAATGTCGTTATCTGTCTCCCATCCTCCAGGGAGCACACCCTGACAGAAAAGCCTGTTCACAAATTATATGTAAACTAAGTTGAAGCGCCTTAAGAGCTTCCCTCGGTGCGAGCGCCTCTGAGTAGCCGTTAAAAGTAGCTAAATAGAGGCGCTATATAAATGTTGTACTCATTATCATTATCATTATCATTCAAAATTCGAGTGTGATCTATGCATAAATACATTTTGTTTTTTTCTGTTTATGTTTATATCTCCAATAAGAGTATTTTTTTTATTACTTTAAACTTTATTGATTAATGCAAAATATACCTTTTAAATAATATCCGGCCAACCAAAGCTAAGTATAAGAAAAATAAAATAAAATAAGTAAATAAAAAGATTTCCTCCCTTCCTCATGACTTTTTTTTCAGCCATGAGGTCAACAGAAAACAAAATTTTATTTATGATCGGCCTTAGATCACACTCTGCTTTTTATGGTGAAAGACGAGAGGAGTGAGGAGTTTGGGGTTTGCATGGAGTATGTAGATATCTTGTATTGTACAGATAAGCTCTTTGCATTTCTCTGTTTCTTTCCAAAATGTATGTAAACAAGACTACAATGTTTTTTGATTGATTTTGTTACCTACATTGGACTTAAAAGCAAATGTTTGAAAAATAAAACTGGTCCGGCTACATCCATTGATCAACTAATCCTTTTGGAATGGCCTTAATCCATTTATTTTTTATAAAAGGGCTTACTATGAACAACAGAAATTGTTGATTTGAAGCATTCCCTAAACAATAGCTGTATTTTGGTAGTATACTTGTCATTTCAATGGGTCACCCAGTGGTATCATTGTTTCAAAACAGATTAAGTTGTCTTTATCATATCACCAAAGAAAGAAATTCATGAAGATACATCCAATTGAAATGAGGGAATGCAAAGAAATAAACAATTATCTCTAGTCTAGGTATAGTTATATTGCATAGACAGGGGCTGTCAATGTGACTACAAATAGGTAATGAGAAATATCAAAATCACACAATGTGACACATGGATTCAATATTGTTTAGAATTGATGATACATGTAAGTAATGTTGTTATAATCTACTACAGTAGTGCCATCTAGTTGAAAGTTCCTTGGTTTTGTGTACATGAAAAAAAGGTATCCTGTGATTTTTTATTACCAGCTTTCAGATCAGATTTCACAGCAAAACCTTACTTGAAGTTATCATGTAAATGGCCATTTCAAGAATGAAATATTGGTACAATCTTGATTCACGTGCAGAAAATGTGAATGTGTTCTTTCATTGCTTTTTTATGTTCTCTTTTCTGGAGAAGTATATTTGTAGGTTTCATATTATTCATCTTGTATTGCATTAAATAATACCTCAAAGTATAAAGCTAATTTGACAGTTTACATGATTGATTTTTACTGCCCTCTAGTCCTGTGAAGAAGCTGGTGCTACCCAAGAATATAGCTCTTCAGTTGGAACCAGTCCAGTAAGCCAACCCCATCACAACAGTAATAGAGCATCACCAGTTAGATCCAAGTCGTTGAATGCCAAAGATTTTCTTGCAAGAATTTTGGCACAGAAGAGATCTTGTCTCAAAAAGACTTCAGCATCCTGCCCCACCCAGGATGATAGTTTCTCTGATGATGAGGTATTCTGTGATTCCTGGCCAGGAGAAAGTAGAACTTCTATGAGGGCCTTGGCAGCTAAGAATCTAGCCCGAGAGAACTTCCGTACTTTTCTATATGCCCAGGTACCTCAATAGCCAATAGTTTAAGATTATTATAATTGCTTCAAGACTTTCTGTTTGGTTACTCTTTTCTTTTTTCATTTTTGGTGTCATTTGGACTGCATGTGGCAAAGGTAGCAAAAACCCTTTTTTTGCTTCTTTTAATTTGTTTTTGGTTAAGATAGATTTTGTTCAGACAAGTTCATCAATGATCTATTAAGATGGCATTGGCAAACTTTAAGTGAGTACCTTGTCATAAGTGGTGTGCTTTTATTGATAGCAACGCAAATTGTTATGTTTGGATTAAAGTTTGATTATCGAACAAGTTGATTCATTATAGGCTTACTTTCCCCTTGTCTAGTAATATTAGCCAATGGTAGCACAGGCATTTCTTTAGTGCAGAATAGGTAGATTCTAGCAGATGATGGGAAACCAGAATAATTCAAGTCTTGTTGGCTACTGGACAAAGTCTTCAGCAAGTATCAGTTTGCTAAAAGTCCTATGGATTCTGTTGGTTATGATTATCTTATGAACTGTTTTGACAGACATTTTTTCAAAGATATGTTGTCTGCATCCCCTTTTGTTGGCCAATAGTGTTCATATGATAATTATTCAATAAAGTTATAAACCCTATTAGTTGAACATGAAGCATAGGTGCATAGTTTTTTCCCCTTAGATTTCAGACATGAAATATATGTTGAAATATTGTTATTATGGAATGAAAGAAAAACAACAACTCAACAATACTAAGGGTTGTGGATTAAGGATAGAGGGCAAGTTATAAATATGAAGATACATAAGTGAACATATCAGTTTTACTTTGTAGAGCTAGAGGGTTTTGGGAGTTTACAAAGTATCAGTTAGTTTGGTGTTGTATGGTGTGCAAACATAAATGCATAAAATTATGTGTTCTCACTGTGTGCCATGAATATTTTGAATAGGAATTTATTTTTGTAAAAGTTTTGGTGGGTGTATAATTTAAAAGTGATATTTCATGCCAGGTTGATTCATGTAATTCTTGATTCTAATTTCTTGAGAAGGAAAAGGAGAGGGATTGATGTAAGAATTTTTGATCTTTTTACAGGTACATATACTGGTAATTTTTTGGGGAGGAGAGTAGTTTCATTTTTTATTTCACCATGAAAGAATTAATGAATGCAGATATCAATATAATGTATGGTACCATTATAGTCTTGAATATTTATCACTGTAAACTGTTTTTTCCCTTTGATGTTAGTAGAGTGATAGTATACAAGCCAATTTGCATTGTCATGATATAATATAAGCTATTTGTATAGCTATCATCTCCATGTTTTTATGATGAGGTCATGCATGTGTATTCTCTGTTGTATCAAAATATAATACTTGAAGTTTTGATTCATTTCAGACCTCCATGAGTCCACCTCCATTTGCATTAGATTTAGGTGAGTACATGTTTTTCAATCAAAGCTATCAACTTTGGTGATTTTAAGTTTTCAGTCATACTGTCCTCTTCATTTCTCATTTTCTGCAATAATCAAAGTTCAAAATCAAAGCCATTTTTACAAAGCACTCTAGCTTCAATATCAATAACAGCATTAACAAGGGTTTATGCTATGTTGGAGTTAGAATTTGAATTGGTACTCCCAAGGGAATGCTATCCTTGTTTACATCCCTGTCATGGTCAATATCTATTGGCTAGGGTTGTGCTAATTGCCAGTATAGTGTTATGAAGATCAGCATGTTTACAATCAGAACATTGAATATGCATGAAAGATGAAAGTGAGGCTTCATGATTTGCTGTGACCTTGACAGTTCATCACAATAATAGATAGTGAGATATTGAATCATATGCATAGGCCCATGAAATAATCTTCTTGTATTGTGCAACTGTTGGATTTTAAGTGTATTGCAAGGAATCAAACAAGAAAATATGGCTACAACTAACCGTTATGGACTCTCTCCAAAATCTCTGACAAAATTATCAGGTATTATTTCGTATTTTCTATCTTATTAGTATTACACTAAAACTTAAAGGGGACGATAGACATTTTAATGTTTAAAAACTTTAATGAAAGACCACATTATTATTTTGTTGGTATTCTTTTGATTGCATGCTTATTATTATAATTATTCACTTGTCTAATGACATCAAAATAAAAACATAAATTGGTAAGGTGGACTATCTGCTCATCCATTAATTTAACCAAGTTATGATGGCTGCTAATGACAGCTGATATAGGAACTGTCAATTTTAAGATTTTAATATCCAAAATCAATAGCCATACTTTCTTAAATCTCTTGACTGTGCATTGTTTTGGAAAAGAAGAAAGGAGAGGGCTGTTACACTTGTCTTGAAGAATCGTTACAAAGGACCCATACTGATGATGTCATTGTTTTTATTTCTGTAAAGGTCTTGTGATGCAAGTTGTATTGTGTAAATAGTGTATTCATTGTAGAATAGTTATTGATTAACAATAAAGCTGAGTAGCCTGTCACATATAAACATTCAACCATGAAAGTACAAGTTAGTACACACAAATAAATACAAAGTTTTAAATGCAATGATGCCTTGATTTGTGGTTGGATGAATAAAGTCGAGGTTTGGGCTGCAGCTGATTTATCTTGAGTTCTGAAAGGAAGTTCATGTGAAGTTCATCCAAAATATGGCTGCTTGCATTGCTCAGGTATCCTGTATCTCCATAGAACAAATTTCTTTGATTTACGATAAAGGAATAATGGCTATTCTAGCTGTGTGTGTAGAATGCTACATACATGTAGATGCATAATTGTATATAGGACTTCCTTGTTAGATAGGGAAATGATTCATATTTGAAGTACCAGCATAGGAAGAGTTATATGATGTGTGTATTTATTTCAAGAACTTGAATGTCTTTCCTTTTATTTTTGTATAAAGAAATATTTACTTGTATGCGATTTATAAGGCTTGATGTCTAGTATTAGAATTAGATTCAGAGGTGCATATGCAAACATGCAAGATTATTATTATTATCATTATTATGTCATGACCACACTTTTTTTATACCATGATGTTGACAGACCCATGGAAAATTTTTATAAGTCAACATACAATCATCATTATCATCCTCATCATCTGACATTGGCCAGCTTCTGTCATTTCTGACAATGTTTAGGGACCGCTCACGGTTTGTGGTTTTCTATGAAAATGACAATGTCTACAGAATACAGATTTCAAGCGTCAAAAAAAACTAAACTTGCCTTCATTTTCTATCTTGTCCAACAGAAGATGATATCTATCTAAAGCCGAACTTGCATGCAAGCTCATTTTTTTCTCTGAACATCTCATGCCACCATCAGTATTTCTCATTATTTGAATTTTATTTTAGTCAACAATATTATTATTATTATTGGTGCAGTTCGTTGATTTTCAACATGGCACTTTGATTTTGTTCTTTCCATTTCTTTACGTTATTGGCAGTTCTTTTTGCAGTGTAAATATTCAAGTTCAGCGATAGATGACTTCTAATTTTTTTCCTTGTAGATAACCCTATAACAAGATCTTTAGATTTCTCCAGTGAACCTCATCATTTGATTATCTACAAAGACAAGTCAACCACTCAACTATTCAAGGTAAGTGTAAAACAGAGAGATATAATCATCTGTAATTATATCCAGTCAATTACAGGGAAAGATAGAATAGCAGTCAGAAGAAGCCACAGGAACAGAAGTAAGTGTATCTATGAAAGAGTCATTAGCTTGGAGTCGGGCTGATTGTTGTCAAAGGGAGTGGCAGCTTATAACAACAGGACACACCCTCTTGGCAGTGACAACTAGACCTTATATTATATGCTGCATGGATTGTATTCATTGACAACTAAGGTACATGTATATTATCAGCAAGTTCCAGTTGTCACCAAAGCACTGAAATAACAGTGATGAAATTGTGGATAAGGTGCTGACAGCAGTGAACAGTTCAATCTTTCAACTGAATATTGAATTTACAGCAAAATACCTGATGCGAACAACTGCCGGATGCGAAGATGTAATAAATGTCTTGTTGCAGACAATGAAATACCTTTATCAGGTGGTAGAGAAAAGTTTAAAATTTTAATATATGATAATTTCAATGGAGAGCTGATTTGGTATATGTGGAAAACCTGCTTTGCACCATGCCTTTTCGAAATTGGAGCAACTATAAACAGCTCCTCTAAATTCAATGTAGAAAATATTCATGTTTTTAGGGTCAATTGATGCGACCCTCTTGATATAGCATATGGCCAAAAAAGATGTTCAAGTCCCATTAGGCCATTCCGAATTGATTAGTTGGTCGATGGATGTCACATATAGGCAACAAAATCTAGGGGGAACATTTTGGACAATAATTGTTATTCATGCATACTCCTTGAAATACAGAGCACCTCGCTCCTTTCCGTCTTTTTTCGTGAAAGGCTGAGTGATGTCCTTTTTGCGTTGATATATATATTAAAAAATTATAATGAAATATCCATCGACCAACTAATCAATTTTGAAGATCCTTAATTGTATTTTTCTACTCTTTTTAGAAGAAAAAAAAATATGATAGCACATGTACAGGTTGTACAAATTAAAAAAAAAGAATAATGCAATACTTAGATATAATTGAAAGCAGATTGTGCCAGAAGGCATAAGAATATCAGGTAGACTTTGACATTGTATCAATCGAGATGAAAATTATGGTTTGATAGAATTGAATTCAGATGTTGGTAGTACACTAATATATTGGAAGCCTGAGAGCCAGTTAATCATGCCTTCAATACTAGAACAAATAAAAATGCTCCAGGGATACAACCAAGTCTTCACCTTTCTGTACTCTAGTCCATCACATGAACTCATAAAGGGCTTTATTTAAGAAGTTGGTAGCACTCCCCCCATCAACAAGGGTTTCTTGG
>JAVSBT010494523.1:0-38926 GCA_033118115.1 Pharyngocirrus eroticus
GACTCTGAAACTCTAATGGGCATAGGTAGGTTATTCCACAGCTTTGGAGCCAGATTTGAAAAGGCTCTGCCCCCAGAATTTAATAGAAACTCCCATGCATATACCATACAAGATAGGGAGTGATCAAATATGCATTTATCAGAAGAAAAATTGTGTCATGTACATTGAAATTATTAAACACATTTTGTATTAAGTAATAGTATTATCAATTCAATGAATATGTTTTCATGTATTAAAAATGGAATGTCCAACTTTTTTCAAACCAATAATCTATTAGTAGTATTTGTAAATTGGTGAGAAAACTAGAAGTATATGTATGAATTATAGATTCCACGAAATTAATGATATCTTTTCATAAATATATTATTTGTAGATTCAACTTCCAATTGTTTAACCATTCAGTATAAATGGAGGCCTATAGTCCATAGAATCTGTAAGGATGAGCCTTGGCATGTGGAAGAACACAGATGGCAAAAGGTTGAAAGCACTATCTGATTTATATTCCACCACAGAAGGCCATATTGAAAATAAGTCACATTCTACAATTCTTCACAGCAACAAATCAAACCAAACAAATGAATTGGAAAAAAGAAATTAAAAGTGTTGAGGTATGAAAATAGCTTTATTTTTTAAAACAAATAGGTACCCTCATATAATTATATTATATAGTCATATTACACCAGGACGGGATGAAAATATGTCACACATTTTTTTAAACAGTTGTAAATCATAATCGTTGTTGAAAACCCCACCTCTCAAACATGAACAGAACATTTTTCAAAGGCAAACTCCTATCTAACTACACAAGCTACAAGTGTTCTGGCTGCTAAGTGTCACAAACTTATTGATGGCTCTTCAACTGTTAAACGTGATGATCACAAAATATAGACTGTTTTATCATCTATTGCTTACATCAAAGTAAGATTTATGCTATCTTTCACACATTGTTGAGACCAAGTCTACTACTCTGTTGCTAGGAAAAAAAGAGGACCAACAAAGATTAAATAAAGATGCTTTAAGATGATTTTGACACCAAGGATTTTCAAGTTGTTTTATTTTGGTCTCACACAGCCTGGGAACCATATGTTCGTATTTTATTTTTTATTTTATGATTGTGATAGAATTAATTCCTAGGCTTTAAGTGAGAGTTGAATGATATTTGCACATGGCAAGTTTTCAAAGTTGTTTTGATTTTTTTGATTGTGTGTCGCTTTCATCTAGACCACACAAGGGTTTACTGTTTATGGGTGTTTGGATGATAATAAAATAGGAGCTTTGTTGTGTGTTGTAACTAACAACTGGTACAAAGTATCACTTTTGAAATGTTTCCAATCAAGCTTTGTCTGTATTTAGGAAACCCAAATGCATGCATTCTTAATGTTTTTAAAAAGATTTGATTTCATCATTTGGACCACTGCAATACAAAAAATTGAGACCACATTTTAGATTAATGATGTCATGACTTATTGGTGTGTTTTATCAGATTTATTTATTCAACCAGAATTCTTCCTTGTTGAATGCATACATGTAAATGGTGCACTCTTCTGTCTGGACCAGGCAACCCTCTAGGGGGACTGAATGTGTATTTGGCCTGGGCTAAAGTCTAGACCCAATTCACATTGAAAATGTGCATGTTTCTGTCTAGACCACACATCCTTTTGGTGGAAATTAATGTGTATTTGACCTTGTTGAAAGTTTAGATCTAATTCACATTGAAAATGTGCATGTTTCTGTCTGGACCATCAACCTATTGGTTGAACTGAATGTGTATTTGGCATGGGCTAAAGTCTAGTATTTTCTTTAACTGTGTTAAAATCTACAATTAATACACATAAAGAAATGTGTATAACTTTGTCTAGACTAGACAACTTTTCATTTCAATGCATGTGTATTGGGTCTCTTCTTGAGTCTAGACCAAACCCGACACACATACCAAGACACTTGATGGGGTTGTGTGTTCCCCACAGTTGTAGGAATATGATAGAGAAAGGGAGGGAGGGGGGGGGGGGGGTATTATGAGAAGCATTATTTTTTTGGATAGAAATGACACCTTGCAAGGTAAAGGATTGAAAGCAAGGTTAAAAATACATTGTTGGGTTGACTAGTCATAGTAAAACTTATCATAGGTTCTACCATTCTTTATGTATTTGATCAATAATTGCTGTCTAATATTATCTAAATAATATCCAACCATTCTTCTTTATAATGCCTATTGATTTTCTTTCCACCCAAATCAATTCCACTGATATTATTTTACCTAGTAAAAAGCCCACCACATAAATATGATACTCATACTTCACATTGACATCCAAATACAAATATTTGCCTAACTTAGTTTTCCAGATGCAACATCTTGCAGCTTCAATTATTTCATATTCAGTGTGACTTGTGCGTTTAGGCCAAATGGTGGATACGTCATAATGTAAAGGTTCATTATGGTAAAATTAGTGTAACATTGTTTTTGTTGTAGTGTAACATTGTTAACATTTCAACTGCCCTCTCCTCTCTCTAAGCAACAATATGAAGGTGAATGTGGTGGTGGGTTTTTTTTTCATGATGATGTCAGGTTTCACTGCCATAGCTGTAATGAACTGACCTTTAATTTCAGGTATTTTTTTTCATTACATGTTTTTTTTACTTTCAGTAGAACCCATTAGTGTCATTATTTTCATCCACTAACTGAACAAAAAGCATTTTTGATCGAAGATATTTGGAGGGGAGAAAGGGGTTGTTACCCCATTTTTGTCCCCAACCTTCCCTTTTTGTATTGTTTATTTCCCCTGTGAATATCAACAAATATTAATGATATTGAGATGTATCTGATTATTTCTGAAATAATTCAATGAAGTATACCCAAAGGCAAATAATAAGCAATACCTACAATAACATTTTCAAGTCATATTTTTTGCTTTTTTCTTATTTTAATATACAGTTCATCCTGTAGCAAGGCCAAGAAGGGAGGGGGGGGGCAGATCTATGATCCACAAGGTTTGCATCTGTCAGTGCATTGATACATAAACCAAACCAAAAAAATCACAAACAAAAATGCTGCCCTTTGTAGATGGAAACAATCTCATTGAGACCTGGAAATTCTCTTTGAAGCATAATTTGATGATGGTAATGTTACAATAGATCACAAAAAGGCAGTCAAGATAAAGAGGAAAGATAAACAATCATCCGACTACAGTTTAAAAAAATGATATTTAACCTTTTTTTTTATAGTCTTAAAGACTTTCCTTTTGTGTGTCTCTCTCTGAAATTTTATTTCTTATATTTTTTGCATTGATTTATATTTCACATGCTTTCAGATATGAAGTACATCCATACAAATTAATTTTGATGAATTATCAAGGAAAGAAAAAAAAACTGTTGCAGTCTTTTATGATTCTTGTTTTCTTCTTGGGCCTGAAATATAAAATTTGATTCTAAATACCACCAAGTAAGTGTTACTTTGGCACTACTGTCTGAACTCTGGGAAATTCCTCTTGTCCAAAAAGTCTCTAGCACAACATGATCAAGGGCATTTTCACACAATTTCTTTTCCTATTTTTAGGACCTATGTAACAGAATGAAAGCTAGACTGTGTATTATAACTTACAATAATTTTATTGATTTTTGCATTAAACTCTTGATCTGAACAATTCATTTTGTGTTGGATTATATACAAATGTCAACTCTCATCTATTGACTTGATCGGCAAATCCTTTCGATCAAGATAGAAAGTGTTCTCTTTAATCTCAAACACCTCATTGGAAAAAGCAATAAAAAGATAAAAGTTCATCTGTATAGCCTGGATTGACAATCTGACAATTGATCTACTGCGTGTCATATGCATTACTTTGGGATCCTATTCTCATTTTTTATCTTTTCTTCAAGAGGCTCAAAGGTAAAAATACTATTAGTACTTAACACAAGGCCACAAATATGATATTTTGAAACATGCTTTTATTTTAGTCTGACATTGATTTTTTTTGTGTGCCAACAGTTGGTTAGCCCCACTGACAAAGAAATATGTATACATTTTTTTTCTATTAGTATTATATAACTTCTTAATTAAATTGTTTAACATCACAAGAATTTTGGGATGACAAATCCAAAACCACAGTGAACCATAAACAAAGAGTCATCTTTTATGGCCTAGTGTTCAATTTTATAAGGTCCACAGGTGCAGGCCAGGTGTTGCAAATTTAGACACTTGTAAACTTATGTATGTATAAAAGTATGTTAAAGAATGTTTACCCAGCTTATTGGGGCTTATAGAATGCATCACATTGTCATGGAAACAGAGAGCTATAGAGTCATAACCATAATGTTCTCTATTCCTGCACCATATTTTCATCAACATTATCCCCCTCCCCCCCTAAAAAAAAAAAGAAAGAAAGAAAAGGAACTTGAATTAATCTTTTCGACATTTTATTTCCAAAATAATTAAGGTATATCATTTCAAAAGTTCATGTACCTACATCCATGAATCTACATGTATACCTGGAGAAAAATAATCTCTGATATTCAAATTTGTATTTAACCAAAACTTTTGCATGACATTATATCAATATTTCTAATGAACTATACCATTTCAAACACTCAAAAGTACAAAGACTTTTCAGAATTTCAGTTCTGGGAAAATCTTAAAAAGACAACGATCAGATAGACAATCCCAGAGCAAACCCAGTAAAGCTTACCGCTGTTCTTTTTTATTCTTTTTGGTACAATCTGCAACACACTGAGCACCTCTAAGAGAAAATCGCTGTGAGGGATTTAGAGTTTGTACTCCTTAGAGTGTAGAATTTCCAAAAACACAGATATTATTCTCCCGTTAATGTTTTGAGTGTGGGTTTCGATTGCCTTTTCTTTGTTTCCATTGGTAACATATTCTTGTTAGCTTTTCTCGTTACTATGGATATTATCAAACATTCAAAATAATTTTATAGAAATTTGAGTATTTTCATTATCTTTTAACCCTTTTTAAGTGGATGAACACCAAATTGATAAACATAATCAAACCACATTTATAGTAAAAACAAATAAAAGACTTTTTACCCATAACTATCAACATGAAACTCTTTTTTTTTTTAAAGATTTTATGTAAGTGCTCTTACAGTAGAATTCTTAAAGTTTCTACTTATTTATCCTATCTTTGTCTGAACTTTATTTTCTGAAATATTAATTCAATTTAGAGTTCACAGTCTCATTAATCCATATAGTGATACCATACTCTTCAGGTTCTTAAGATCAAATCCAGCTACTGTTTTTAGCAAATGACAAGAAACTTTTAGTCTTTTCATTTCATGAAAAACTTCAAATGACAACATAAAAAGTCTCAATTTCTATTAATGCAATTTTTAATGATACAATTAAAAATGAAAGCCTTAGAAACAAACAAATTACTTTAATTAAAACAATTATTTCAAACTTATTTTCAATACAAAACCAAACACACTCACCGGGAGCTTTCCAGGAATCTTGTTCTATTACTTTTATCTGGACCTTATACCCAGGACCTAACATTGGGGGAAGGGCAACTAATCCATGAAATTAAGTGGTAGAGGCAGAAATTATTTATTGTCACTTTACATCTACATATAATTTATATATTTTTAATTCATTGTTTTAGATATGATACTGATACCTAAATAAAATGTTTTAAAAAATCTTGGCAAGGCAACTGTTATTTCAGAATTAAGACTTTAAAAAAATCCCAGATAAATTCCAGCTACATTTTTGAAACTTATTTTTTTTGTTTTTTATTCATGTTTGTCTTGGCATTGGTAATATATGTGTAATGCAGAGGAGATCCCTTGAGGGCAGATGTATATATCAACAGTTGGGAAATTATCATTTTGCCCCAGAGGCATAGGAGAATTATCAGCAACATATCTGGTCTAAAAAATATAGAATAGGGATAGACAAATATGAAATCGCTAACCCTCAGGTTAGTCTTGTATACGAGACGTTGTTTTTTCTTCAGGTGATCTTCCAAAGTGATATTAAATAAGAAAATTTGGTTCGTATTTCTATTACCATAAACATCTTTCAAAAAAAGTAGCCATTCATATCATTGTTTTCAAACTGCCATGTGTTGTATTCATATGTTAACATGCATAGCACCTTTTGAAAGTTTTCAATGGAATTTTTGGCAAACAACTTTATATTACATCATAGAGCAGAATGAATTTGTATATTTTTGCTTAATTTTGTTATTCAATTTGTAATTGGTAGGAAACAATTGATATTGCCGTAAGCTTGGATTTGAATTTTGTACAAAATCAATGCAAACTACCACAACAATTGGCATTTAAGTGGACATTATTCATTTAAAGTATTCACCATTATGATGTAACTTTGAATGGAAAGGAGCTGTGATTACATACAATTTAATGAATTAACAAATGGAATGGGTGTTGCAGAAAACAAGACAGAACTTGAAACAGTCAGTTTTATTGAAGGGAAGGTCAAACGTTTCAATTGTAGATGTATTGGAGAAGAAAGAGCTCAGTTTTCATGGGGTTTTGATAAGATTGTTATTCCCCCGTTGAAAAAGAATTCTATACTTTGAATAGAATACAAGAGGGATTTAAGTTAAGATTTTATTGTTACATAACAGACTTGAAATGACCACCTCTGTTGATTGGATTTTTTGAATTGAAAAAAAATGTGTTTTGAAATTAAATGGATTGCCTCTAAAGATAAGTAAACTATCAAAAATCTGGATTAAAAAATTACCCCCTACTACACATATCAGAATCGATTGATGAGAACAAATAAGAATTAAAATGTTGGCCTTCAATGTGAACAAAAAGTGAATGGGTGCCTATTCCCATACAGGTAGCCCTCTCACTCATGGGATCTTCTATTCTAATATACATGTATAAGAATTTTTTGTCCTCTGACAAAAAGTAATTTAGATCATACCTTGCACATAGCTACATCATTGCAATGATGTTTGAAAAATCAAGCATCGGGTAAAGTTCACTACCAGACCAAAATGTTGTGTATAGGGATCCTTTAAAAAATTGCCAGTGCCTAATCAAATAAATTATAATGCAGACATTTATATGAACACATTCTTTTAGAGAGTTTCTACTGGAATTTTATGTATTTCAAGATTCCTCTGTGTTATTTGTATTAATTCCTTTTATTGATTTTTTTTTCATTGTTTAAAAAGTTTTGCATATTCATGTTTATAGTTTGGATGATTGAATTGATTGTTGCCATCAGGATGGAACTTGTCAAGAAAAGTGAATGTTTGTCATACAGTGGTTTTTTTTATTTCCTGCATTTTTTTTCACATTCTGAGTTAATTTTTTGTTTCATTCCTTGTAGCACCACCATTGTCAAAAGTCTACCATGACCTGTTAATATGTTTGTAAATTAACAGTTTTAACTTAAAAAACAGAAATGATATATCTGTGTTGAAGAAAAGCAACAGAATTTTTTGAAACACGCATACACTAGAAACATAACATTCTTTTTAGTAGATGTTTTCTACTGTAATTACTCTTCAATTACACAAAGATTTTTTAAGATTTAACACTATTTCTTACCCACAGAAGTGTTTCCATTACGCCTGTGTATGCCACTGATACTGAGTGGTGCAAAGTATTTTACCAGAGAGAAAAAATGTTGTACAAAACCTCACATAATTGACAGCCCATGAAAGAAGGAGCTAAGTTAGGTCCAACAGATTAGACAGAGGGGATCAAATTTTTGAATTATAGTCTGGAATGAAACAAAACTGGAGATGAGGATAGATAAGCTTTGAGGAAATTAGTGTAAAACTATTTTTATTTGCAATGTTGAATTTTTACTTAGACATTAATCAGATTTAGTACTATCTGATTGGTGGGCAAGGAAAATGGGAGGGCACAATGACCAGGCTTTAGGTCCATCTTGATATGACATTGTAGTAGAATAAAAAACATGGAGATTGCTTATTTCACAAAGCGAAAAAACATAGCCCATAGAGTAATTTTTGGGAGAACAGGACTGGCCTTTTCCTTCTTTTTGTTGTGTATATGGAGAGGGTGGATTTAAGCCTTGAATCATTGCATGGGAAAAAGTTTTGTGAAAAATGACCTTAAGTGACCCAAATCAAGAGGGCACTGTGGATAAAGTGCAGAAATTTGGGATGGCTCCATAATGTTAGGAAGGTGGGTGAATGAGTGCTATCGGCCATTTCACTCTTCAACGTTTTGTCATACATGTATTTTTCAAAAGTTTTGATGCTACTCTTCCAGCAACTACTAGTATCAACTTTTGGGTATTTTTCTTCTCAATAAAGCAGCTTATAAAAATGTATGGTTTACAGCATCATAAGCCCTCACAAATTCTCCAAACACCTTTTTATGACCTTAACAAGTTACCCCCATGATAATCCTGTGAAAATCGTGATAGGTTATCACTGATCACCTGTAATATTAGAACATCATAATCTTATTTTAGGGAACTGAAGATGTAAAACAGATAGGGGAAGAATCCCAAATCTTCTCCCTTCAGTCAGTTTTCCTAGTGATTCATAGTGGTTTGGAAAAGTTACTGTAGCATAAGGAGTATTCTTTTATTTTTAAATACTGCTTCATTTCTTCAAAATTATTTCTTTTTTTTTTCTAGGTTATTCTATTATTATGAAGGCTTACTGCATAATGACCAATGTTTACATAATAACAACTCAAACTAGAAATGTAATTTTTATATTTTTTCTGCATTTTATTTATTCACAAAGAATAAAAACCCCAAAGCTTTTAGGGTTTGTTGATGATTTGAAGTAAAATTTTACAACACTTGTGACAATATTATTGTCCACCATAATGACACAAAATATTTTTGCATGATTTTTTTGTTTACAAAATCTACCAAACATGTACATTTCCATGCCCTTCTACAACCTTGCGAGGTCACAGGAAATATACAATACTCCATATTCATTACAATACAATACAATGCCCTTTGAGGTAGATGCTACATACTTATCCATATGAAAACACTGGCTTAGCTTACTGTCATGCATACATTTCAAACATTTATGCTTATTTTCATGCTACAAACACACATACATACATAAATGTATATTAATATCACCCATATTTTTTATCATCCATACATATTATTTTCACTCATAAATTGTTATCTTATGATACACACTCACACCATCTCACATACCGCCCTGGTTCTGACAGTCATTGGTAGGGTCTTCAGTGCTTAGATGCAGAAAGTATTACTTTGCATACCCTGACAAAATATATGTTATGCATAAAAATGATCTGTCCCTATCATGCATTTTTGATTCTTTAACAACCCCCAACCCCCCAAAAAACCCAAAGGTACCCCTCCCTACATTAAGCAAGATCCTCAAATTTACTTTGATACAAATTTGGTTTTGACAACTGTAGATAGAAAAACTTTTTGCAATTCTATGTATTCAAGCAATTACAAACACATTATATAAACCAGCTACAAAATGTTTGCAAAAGAATTAATGTCATTTTCCAACTTAATATCAGTAAAAAAATTCAATCACTTTAAACAAATTTTTCATTGTGAGGTGAAATCATACTTTTGGTTCATCAACAAACCAAAAAAATCCAAAACTACAGGGATCTTTCGATGTGATAAATCATTATTTTAACATTTGAATTTACCATCTGTACATGCACTCAAAATTCCTCTGAGCATATACACATATATTAAAAACATTGAAATAATCTCTACAGCCCTGAGAATGAGATTCAAAAACAAAATTAGAGTTTACATGAATTGCTGTATTCAGATTATTTCACAAGGCTAACAAGCTTTATCCCATACCTCCCTTTCTCCTTCAGAAATTATCATACAACTTCACTGTACCTATGGTCCGGTATCAGTAATGTTGCATGGCTTGTACCCAATTCTGTTTTTCTTAACTTCCTGAGAATTATTTGAGACAAACGTGTTATAGTACCAGATATATTCTAGGTCTACAATAAACTCAATACAGCATTGATATAAGCCTCTCTAAACACACCACCTTTCAGTTCATGACAAAACAACTGTATCAGGGAATAACAAACAAAAAAGTAACAAAATCTATTTTTTTCTAAATGGTTTAAACTGCCATGGTTACAGATACCTGACATATAGTGATGCACATTTTTTTTTAAAGAAAAAATATGGTGGAGACTTGTATGCAAAAGAAATTCATCAAAGGATAACCTAGCTCATATGCAACAAATCAATTAACTTTTACAAGCTCTACTTAGCAAGTGACCCTCCCAAATTCCCCTAAAGGGCCTCAGAATACACAAATAGGTTGAAAAGGCCGGTTGAAAACACATGGTTGAAATCATGTTTTCCACTTTACTACACACAGGCTCAAATTCACTGTTCAGTTGTTCAAAAATGTGCCTTTTTTAAGCCCTAAATGTGAAATCTTATCTGCTTGGTCAAACTTTCAGATAATCTGCACCTTCTAACTTACTATTTTATGAAAACAAGCTTGGTAAATATGAGGTAGGTTTGGTACAATATCCTCCCCCATTCCTACAACACAAGGTATGTTTTCAGAATGTAGATAATGCAAAATAAAAATCCTCAAATGCATAATAAGATATCATAGTTTCAAATCTGGTAATGTATATTAACCCAATTAAAAACGATTAATGATTTAGATCAATACTAATTGATATAGTGCACTTACTATTGGTAACCATGGCAATGTAATGTAGAAAAAATACTCTTTGACAGAAACAATATCACTTAAAAAGTACATTTATCAAAACCGAAATTTTCATAATTCTCCCAACAAATAATTATAAACATTTTGCATAACTTGTACATCCAGTAAAGCAAAACCATTTTATAAAAAGTACCAATTATCTTTTATAATTTGCATAAAAAGTTTTGCTGTTTTTTTTGGTGGCATAGAGAAAGAAGGCTTTCGATGTACTTTTTTTGTGTAACTTGGTGTTGGAATATAGGCTTTTGATGTGACTTGCATAAATGTGTAACAATAAAGGGAAAAAAGGATTTTTTTTTCTTTAACAGATTAACAATTTGCATGAACTAAAAGAGAGATGGCAGTTTTGTTTCAAGCTCTCCTAACATTTGCTCTTACATTATAACAAATTATGTAAAGATGCAGATGAACTTTAATGAAAAAATATGATGCAATAAATGAAAATGAAATGAATGATGGCAGACCAATGATATTATATATATACTTATATGTACACATATATACTGTATGTTTTATACTAACAAGCAAATCTTTAACATACTATAAGAAAGAGCTATGCTTTAAAGCTGTTTAAACAAGAGGAGAATTTTTAAATATGTCAATACATAATTCAAAAAACTGCAAAAAGACAAAAAAAGAGATGTTAAGTTTGAAAAAGGTTTGCTTCAACTTTAAGATAAATTCTGGTTGTGATATGATAATGCTGCCTTGGGTTTTGCACTTTCTTCTTATACTGTGTCTGAGATTTGCATTGTTAATATAGAACCAATAATTCTATACATTAATTTACATATTGTAATTACATATATTTTACCACATTTTGTCCCCACTCCTAGACAGATACCAAGCTTTGAACCTGGGGTACATTTTTTCACCAGTGACATGTACAGGAGACTTGTACAATAGATGTTGAAATGTAAATTCTTTTGATGCTTCTTCACTTTCTTGCTGGATGATAAAGTATCTTTTAGACACATTTTTGGCTGAATCTTTCCCTCTAGTCTTTATCTGTGATTCTCTTGGGATGATATGCTTTCTTGCATTTCTTGGGATTTTGAATAAAAAGCACATTAACTTCTTCCAAATTTCACTAGATTCAAATCTTATTTTATGGTTCATCAGGGTTGCTAATGCCAAAGGGAAAAAATGACCCGTTGGTTCAAAACATGGTACCAAATAGCAAATGCTATGACTGTGTTCTCCAATTTGAAATTACCATGGCAACAAATGTTAGTAACACACATAAAACTGTCCTGTGTGGAACATTTTTATAATTATTTGTGGCAAAATGCAGCCCATGGGCTGACGAGCTTGCATACTCTTTGTCAATTTCATCTAAAGTCGTCCTATTTTTATGCATTTTTGCAGATTGTGGATTCAGATTCATCACATCTTGCAATGCATGGTAAGCAGAAATGGTGAAATTCATATCCCCAGTCGTCATGAGATCAAACACACAACTGTCAAAATAAAAATCCACAACTTGGACACGCCGGCATTTGACTTCCGCGTCAGATCTTCGCATGGCTTGTGATTTATCCGTGCTTTGGCTTGCAGTAGTGTCTTTGCTTTGGGCTAAGATTTTTTTATAGTCTATTCTTTGCGCCTTGGGACAGCCTTGGACACAGAGTTGTAAGAGTTGAGGATGCTCAGCCACACTGCTGTTTATGATATCTTCTGGCATTTTGATGGCAAAAGTTAAAAATTGTCCAATCTGTCTCACAATAATAACTGTATCAATGTATCGCAGATAAATTCCAACATGTCTACCAGGATCATGCTCTATTATTTGAACACTGTTTTCAGGACCCAAATGGGACCTTCCATCGTCAAAAGTCCCTGGTAGGTAGTTGGATTGAGCTTGATAAGTAAGATAATGACTTGATGCACACTCCTCATGACGTTTCACCATTATTGTAAGCTGAAAATACAAAAAGGAAATAGGATTAGAATTCATTGTAAAAAAGGCATTATTTCCATCTCATTCTACAAAAATATCAACAGTATTTTTTAAATCAAAGTTGGTGAACAAATGTTATTCAGAAAAATTATAGCATCATTATGCACCATAAAACAAAGATATTAAAAGAAACATTGCTACCATATAATAACATTTTGATATCCAGTAAACTATCAAATACAATGTGACAACATGAGATTTTGGATAGAGATCATGTATACACTGAGATTTTGTTTGTTCACGATTCTAGTCAAAAGGTCAACAGATATTGAATACTAGTATGCACTATGATATGTGAGAGTTCATAGGTCAGGGGTTTTCATCTAACTGGGCTAATGGCTAATCTGACCCCTGACCTTGTGTCTGACTCATAAGGTAGTGAAGCACTGCTTCCTTGCCCCCACACATGCTACTGATATTTTTGATAATACTGATAACTTTGTTTTAGTGAAAAGTCACATTTGATTTATACCGAGATGACCATAAACTACACTGCTTGTAGTTAGTAAAGCAATCATTTCAACTTATAATCGGAACTAAACTTTAAACAAAACTTCTGTCACTATGACACTTACTGAACCAAAGATATTTACACATAATAACCCTTATACATCATTTGTTCAATTACATGTCAGTTACTGCTGTACTGATGGTGAAAGTTCAATGTACAAGGACAACCTCTGTAAGACCAGTAGTACATGTATAATTATACATTTTCACAGGGAAAAGTCAACTATTTTCTTTTACTACACAACTGATATTTGTATGATTAAACATGTTTAAGTATAAAGTGCTGAGATTATATGATAATAAACTTTCAACTACAGCTGTAATCACTGTGTATGTGTATGTATACAGCAAAAAAACCCAGTCATATTTTTACAAACTTAAAAAACTTTTTTCAGGTTAGACAAACATTAGAGGAGAAAGAAAATGTTTGAGAGTGTGACCTATTCTTTTATATGGACTTTTGGTCTAACAGCATGGATGTGTTAGCATGCTTAGCTCTAGTGGCCATACATGAACCATGTGTGTTTTTGTCTACAGAAATCTTACGCTTCCCAAGAGGCAGCCATTTTGAAAATTTAGATGAGTACTGTGTAGTGGTCTAGAAGAAGGTCACCCAAAATGACCTTAATCTTGCACCTACTTATACATTAATGAAGTATATTTGATATCAGTTATGAAAAAGAACGTCTTAAAAAATCTTTGCATATACTAAATCCTCGTTTTTAGGACAGTCCTGTACTGGTCACTTCAGAGGGGTGATCTATATATGACAAACATCAAACATTAAAATTGTAGTTTAGTCTAAAACAATGCAGTGTGTAGCCTTTAATTTCACAATACAAAATGACCTTGCGGTGGCCAGGGTAAATCCCAAGGGGGCCCAGGACAGAGAGAGGTGGAGAGATATTTTTGAGAAAGCAGTGAGGTGAAAGGTCAAAGAACTTTTGATGATGATGATGAATAGGAGAGTCTTATTGTCTTTATTTAAAGACAGGGATCTGTATGGTATAGCCTGCCTTGCCTGCCAAAAATCTAGTGATTAGAGGAGTGTTCACGAGCTTAAAAGGAAAATTCTTATGGTAGAGTGTTACTTTTCCTTTAGATATTTAAAAAAACTTACAATGAAGTTTGAATGAAAGAAAGGTTCATACAAAGATGTGATCCTCCCGCAGAGTGACAAGACTTAGAGAGACCTACTACCCAAGCACTGCATCTCTTCTACTAACAGTATACCCTTTTTATGTGTAAACACATCTCACCATTGACATTAGCCAAAGCTTACTGATAGTTTCCATTTCCAATATGAAAGAAATGCCAACTTTTAGTTATCTTCATCGATTTAGTTGTCATTCTGTAATTCTCAAATGTTGACTCACTCTAATATGGCATAAATTGAGGTTAGCCTTTTTTCTGATTGTTTTTAAAAAAAACAGGAAACAATGCCCACATCTTTTTCTCCTCATATATAGATGTATGTGTTTTTTAAAGGTTTTTATAAAGTTTTTTTAAAGGGTTCTTTTATAGAGACATGTGGCAGTGGCCATTCCTAAAATATTACAATTGTTTGAGAGACCAAGCAGACTAAATTACTTGAACTAAGAATCTCATTATCTATACAAAATGCTTACAAAACTTAGAAACAAAACTTGTTTGATTTATCATTAGTTATTTTGGGTGAATTTCTACATTGTTTTGAACACCTTTATAGTTTATGGCAAAATAATCCTTCTGTAGACGAGAAAATGAAAACCAAAACACAATAGAATGAAACACTTGACATGGTAATATTTCTACACTGTATCAATAGGTACACATAAGTATATTTTTATTTATGCAACAATTGAAGAGAATAATTAGGTCCCTTTTAAATCATGTATAATCACTATGTATGAAAATAATCACATTAACAAGGATGATGAATTGACAAAGGAACCATCAAAAATTAAAGCTCTGACAAATCAATTGAAAACTTGAAAGATCCTGCTTTGCAGTAGACAAACACCACAAAGAGTATGGTTTAATACCCTGATGATAAATTTGTTTAGTATAGTAAAAGTTTGCATAGTTTTCAATATCATCAACCAAACAATGGACTGTCAAACTGGCAATACACTTATGCCTATCTCGCATTTTACCTTACTTTAAAAGGACAATCTTCATTAGGTTCTTCATTTGTGCCTCTAAATAACTTTAATTTCTAGTTTCTCATTACAGTTGGAATTAACAACTGCTTGGGGGATCTTTTTAATATTGTACTGTATTTTGGAGAAGAAATATTTCCTAAACCTATAACCGTTTTCACACAACATTTTCAAAGTGAAAGACAGAGAAAAAAAGAAAAGAAAAGAGAAGAAAAGAAAAAAACCTCTAGCATATTACAGCTGTATAAGATCTTCTTCATGATTGCACACAGAGCATCGTTCAAACATGCCTTAATTTTAGGCTGCCTATTGTTGGGGCAAATTTCAATGAGGGGACGAGATAAGTGTAGAGATTGTTGGTGACCTGGCAAGTTTGGGGCTATTGAAAACATAGAATTGAGTGCAAAGGTGTTGTATTCAAAAGCTTTAAACCATGACTGCCCAACAGCAAATTTACACAGATGTATTTATCCTTTTTTCTTTCTTCTTTTTTTCTCTTCTATACCCCCCCCCCCCTCCATGTTATCGCTAAGGCCTTGGTGATTACACATGTACATAATATAGACTTTACCAGGACAATGGACCTTTAGCTCAGAACCTTTGTTTTTTTGTCAATACAGTTTCATGTTTATAAATTATGAAAGGCTGCAAAGTCTCTATTCAGAACATACACTATAGTTCTTGCATAAAACATAAAAGCTGTTTCCTATTCAATAATAACAGCATTGTATTGTGAATTAAAAAGTCGTAGAAAATGTCTGATATGGTCAAACAAACAGCTGTGATGGTCATTCACAATGACTTATGTTCATCTAGATTGCTGAAGCTTTTGTGCTGTAACTGTGTTTTGATTTTTTTTATCACAGAAATTTCTATACTATATCTAGTACAGTCAGATCAAATTTTTTACTGTCCCAGCCTATTTCAAATAAACAGTGTAGTAATTTCTATAAACCTGGGACAGTTGGGGCAAAAATCCACAGTTCCATAGGGACACCAATACTCGGAATCTGTGGGACATATTTTAAAAGCATTTGGTGGCTCTAAATCATTGGAATGTACCCTTATGTTATCCTGCCCCATCCCCTTTTTTTACTTTGAGATAAAGCATCTTCATTTTCACCAAAAGCTTTACAATTACATTGAATAAGGCCCTTCCACTTTCCATAACAGTTTCTACATCTCTATTTTAGACTTTACAAGCAAACATTCACTTCAACCAGTAATAGTTCAACTGGTATAATTTGTCCCAATCAGTGCTGAATTCACTACAACCCTCAGACACACAACACCTACTTCACAACTGTTGATTTCAACATCACACTACCGATACTAAATCTTTTACAGGTAGTAGTAGATTCTAAAACGTCTGTTTTTCTGTTACTGCTATCTCAAACGTTATAGCGTTGAAGACAAGGAAACCTATTGACAAGTAAAGTACTCCAGATTTCTTGAGCTCTTTCTCTCTCTTACTTTCTGGCAGTCCACCAAGCTGGTATTGATTTAATTCCCCCTAAAAAACACATGTTGTCTGACTTCTCTCTGGGGTACTTATCACATTGCGAAGGGTCTGCTAGGTGTTGACAAGATCTGTTATACACTGAGATACAGAGAAGTATTCCTTAGGCTAAAATCATTGACCACTGAGGCACTCTTGGTGTGCTTTCTAGTACAAGCAACTTTATAATGCATGCATTTCTAGGTACATTACCAATTGCAAAATTAATCTATTTTTGATAGGGATTGTTAGGCACTGGGGTCAGATTTGGCTTGGAATACCTTTGTAACTAACTGTCCTCCACTAGTACTTTACAATAATAATTTTTACAATTAGTTGTAAAGAGTTTCAATGGACTATGTCTGAACTAACAAAATATTGAAAAAAACTACAGATTTCTAAAATATGTAATGTTGTGGATCCTTTGCATTACTTTTATAAGTTGTATAGTTTGTTCCTGCCTAACCCCACATATTTTAATTGGTACATTCAAACAAGTACTATTTGAATTAAAAAAATCTTTATTTCTATAAAAGCATTCCATGATCAAACAGAGAAACAATGGGCTTACAATATATACCTTAGAACTGCCACATCTCCTTTAGCATAATGAAGAAGACAAAAAACAAAAGACTTGAAAAAAAGGCATCTATTATCAACACTCTGCTGACATTTGGTTATAGGGTACATGTCTATGCTACACACTGAGTGTGAAATCTGGTAGTTTGTGACCAACTTTGAAATGGGCTCTTGACTGACTTGATACCAGCTATACCCCAAGGACTTGCTATAGAATGTGCAAACAAATGTCAAAAGGGTTGACCTTTGACCCTCAATTCTGTGATTTATGGATGGCATTGGTGCTAGGTCACAGGAACTTGTAGCCTATTATAGATGCAGTCTGGGTGATGTTAGCAAAGAGTCCCATCAGAGTATGGATTTCTTTTTTCTTTACTACACACTATAATGTTTTCTATCTTGTTGTCTTTATTGAAACCATATGCAGCACCAAGTGCAATGTCACACTCACAGGAACTACTATTTCTGATGCATCGTGGGATAACATAAAGTTCAACATAAAAACCACAGGGTCTCAAGCCAGGAGTAGTAATGATTTTCAAACATCATATTGTGTATAATGTTTATCAAAAACATCTGTTAATCATTCTGTCGTGATTATACTGCAATAAAAGTGACATTGTTTGCTGCAAAATTAGTATCATCCATCACTCCCAAGTCTCTCTTTTTAAAATAGTTGATACCTGTTATCAAATTCTAATCTGTTGGTTGGCTCCAATATCAACCTTGTATACTTTTAGCATAGCTATAAATATGGACATATCATCCTTGTTCTAATTTTCAAGATTGTACAGCTATTTGACCATTGTTCTCCACCAAAGGTCCTTTTTCAATGCTAAAGTCTTTGTCCGATCCAACCACATTTAGTGTGATAATTCATTCTACATTCAATTGAACTTCCTTATTATTTATAAAGGATCTTGCTATCTAATATGAGACCTATTTCATTACATCTTCAACCTCTACCTAAAGTGAGATTCATGCATACAGGGCTGAACTGATACATAGAGCTGTATCAATTTCTTGGTGGGACCAACATGCAGTAACCCATATCATAATCTGGCCTTTAGTCAGGAGGTTGTGAATAGTTTTCAACTTGCTCATGAAGATATCTCTTTAAACGCAAAGGACTTTTCAACATTTTTTCCATAGATAACCAAGGTTAAGTTAATATTCAACAATTTCGACACACACCTGCAGCCAAAAACAAGACTTGTGATGTGAGAAAATAAAAATTTGCTATAATCTTGTTGGGATTTGTGTTTATTTGTCTTGAATGATCAGCTCTTTCTTGAATCCTTTTGAAGTGATTCACTAAGCAGTAGATTCTATACCCATGTTATGATTAGGTTACAGGTCTATCATGAAGGATTAAGGGAGAATTTAACTTCAATGTTAGCATCTGTCTTATAACAAAACAAAATGTCTGTGAACCTTCTCACACAACACCGAGAGAAAATTGGCTTCATCTCTGATATGTGTTTTCTGTCCTGTGTACACTGCATGCAAGTTTACACCTTTAGGCTCCATGGCCAATGTTTCTCTTTTGGGGGTTGATCTAAGAATTCTGAATCTAAAAACTTAGTTGAAATAATATTAATACATTTTTAGTTTAATTCAGAAATTGATTTCCAATTCATAAATTACTATAGAAGAGCTGCTAGTTTTTCTGATATTATTCTCAAATGCCCTTTGTTTTAATAATAATAATAATACTCTTCACTTATATAGCGCTAAATATACAGTGCGTTTCTAAGCGCTTTACAATGTGTTTAGTCTCGTGACATGGTTTTCAATCATGTAATGTGTTGTGAAGACTGAACACTTCCACCCTTAGTCTCAGCTGCCTTCAAATTACCCAAACATAAACATTTTGTAGAAATTTCTCCAATCTTGCAGCCATTACACTTTACCTAACATGTCTGGTATCTGGTATTTCTTACAATTAGCCATTGTGGGGAATTAATTAGCTTTCTAATTATCCAGATGAAAGTCTGCCACTTAAAAATGCTCAAAACTCATTACACCCTTTGGACAGTAATATTTTCATAGGCTATCTTCCATTCAATACTTTCACACACCAGATAAGCCTCAACCAACAATACACCCGTTAATATTTCATAACGGTAAATTAACAATCTCTCCTATTCGTTAGCCATACAAGCTGTTAGCTAAACATTATGTTTACAAATACTTCAACCCTTAAAATTCCTAATCATAATCTTCAGAGATTATCTCATCAGAGCTTTGATTTTCAGTATCAATTTTTTCATCTCGCAGTACAAAATGGACATTGGTCATATATTTGTTTCTGCAACTCCCCCTCCCCCCCCATCTCTTTTCACCCCCCCCCCCCCTTTCAGATACTAGTATTCAAATTTTACCTCAACTGAAGTTTGGTCTCCAGATTACAACGAGCTTGACCCTTTTGGCTTTGAATCATTTATATTAGTTTTTTTGAGTATCTAAGCTATATAAATGACTAGATGGGGAGTTACAGTTGTGTTTTGTCACACCAAAACTCCTATGATTTATCGTCTTCACTTCAAAATTGCCAGGGGACAGAAAGGCTATCTGGTCTATGATGACAACAGGACACAAAACTAGTCATATATAAAATCTAACAGTCAGCTATACTTTCAAAATCAATAGTATAGGTGTTATCTATGTTTCTGACCTCTTGAACATTACTGTTTAAATTCTATCCATCTCTTTTTTTAAACATGTACCTGAAAGGATAGACCCATTTGTTTCTATAATAAACTATTTGTCTTTTGTCAAATGAAAATACACTTGTAGCTAGTTTAAAACATATCAACTTGGAACTAGAAACTGATTCTTCAGTAAATTTTTCAACTGAAAAAGCCCTCAATCATTACAGCCACATGAAACAGACAAGAGTATATATTTAAAAGGGAAATAGACCAATCCCATGTAATAAAAGTCTTATGATGTAACTTCCAATTTCAAAACTTCATGCTTGCTAAGTTACCATTCAGGACACTACCTATTACACTTAATTTTTATGACATCCAATAAAGGCAAGACTATTTTACTCATTCTTGAACACGTTTAATTATGGTCTAAAATATTGATGGACATTTAGAAAAAGAAAAAGTTTAAATTACAGACGTACATCATTAGGAAGCATTCTTTTGTAAAAGAAGTTTCTTTCATCATATCTATAAGTCATTGAGGTTGGTTAACTTAGTTTCATCTGTTCTCAGGGTTCATTCATTTTTTGTTTGACAATTAACCAATGATATTTCTATAACAGGTAGAAACAAAGACCATTGTCAAATTGGTCTTGTACTTTGTAGTCTAGTTTATGAAACAGTTCTTTGGTATTCAATTTGGTATTTCAAACTATAGATATCAACAGAACCACCATTTAGGATTAATTCTTAGAAGCTAAAAATCTCGATCAATTGCGGCACATACATTATAAGACATGTTGATTAAAATGAAAAATTCCAAATTGCTTTCTTACCTTACTCAATGCAGATGCACTTTCAGATACTCCTACATGTTCATTTGTGACTTGTACAGTGAGGTAATCATTGTCCAGCAAGGGCCAGGCCCCTTGTACTTTGCAGGTTTGAAAATCGTCATAAAACGTCCTTATATGTGGATCTCCAAAAACACCACAATATTTATGTTTAATATTTTGTTTGTTATATCTACATGTCGTTGGTGCAATAGGATTATTTACCAGATTGGGAGGATGATCTGGAAGTTTATATATGGGTCCAGTATTACTGCAGTTATTGTTTTTCATTTGTTTTTCTACTCCTTTTTCAGCACTGTGGAAATTTAAGTTGCCATGGCAACCATTCCGACTGATATTTTTAATACACTTGTGGAAAGTCCTGACGGCAATGCACCTATCTCGTCTTTCCTGCGAGGATGGGGTATAATCATTACTCATTCCTGGGAAATCGTCCCGTAACTGCAAAGCTTCCTGGGCAGTTTGGTAGAGGTCCCAGCACCCGGTGAGATCACATGCACCTTCTGGAAAATAAATGAAGAAAAAAGGTAATCAAACCAAATGTATGAATGATTCATGAATACAAAAAGCAGCTCAATTAATCAATCTATCACAATGTGTGAAAGACACAGAATACAGTTACAGCTTGACAATGGATGAACCCATATACAGTACATTAACTACATTGGCATTTTGGAGTAAGTTTGAAAATTAATTTTCTAGAATTCATAGAGAGAAATCAATCCCATTCCTGCCATGGATAGATCCGGTAGCAAGGTTTTACTGTGAAACATACTGCTTGAATGCTTTAAATCATTCAACCTCATGCAGCCATTTGTCCAAGACTAATTTCTTTCTCTATTATGTATGACATATCCATACATCAAGCTATGATAGAACCCTATTTGCATAAAGTCACTTTTTGCTGTCTCTTTCCAAAACATGATACATTTTACTAAAAAATTCACAAAAGCATGGGATGGTGGTGGTGATGCTGGTGGTGTCTCTTTATTTGAGGATGATATTTCTTGTCAATGAGAAAGAAAAATATTACACATGTCATGTCATACCAACAATCATTTAAATTTTAAATTTTAATTTGCATGTTTGAATCTGGGACACAAGGTATATGATATAAAAATAGGTCATTAATTACCTATAATATACTTTTCCTGTTAGAAACCAGTGAATTTTGTAAACAATACCCTCTTCCAGAAAACATTTACATGGGAAGCTTGAGAAAATGGTTGTTGTTTTACCCTCACCTGAGACATGACCTATTCAGTGATGGCCTTTCTTCCACAATTTGTCTTTGCATGTTACCCCTACTCAGTTGTTGATTAATTTCATTCATTTGATTTCAAGAACTTATCTTCAATGAAAGCTGCCATTTTTAGCACAGTATTGTCTAATGTGTTAATTTGATTATCTATTTACAGCACTTAATTCTGGGACATTTACTTGCCACTTAATAACGTGAATAATAACAGGACCTGGTCCCTAACCCCTATGCCATATGAAACACAGTCTGGCTGTTTTCACAATGCTTATTTATAGGGTTTTTAATAATGTTATCAAAACAAAATTCCATCTTCATTTCTCAGATTTCCAAGAACTCAAGACTATTGTATTACCACCAATTTAGAGTCGTGGAAATCTACCCTTAATGCATTCACAATACTCATAATACAATCTACAGCTGGCTACAGAATCCACAGAAATAGGATAATTGAATGCTAAAAATTGTGTTATTGAATATGGCTAAGTGCCCTTTGTACACAATACTTAAAAACAGTCTAGTGATTCATGCTTGAAAGGGAAAAAATTCAAATGGAAAACTCTACCTCGGAGAGAAGCACTCAAGATGGTCAATGATAAAAGCATTTAATCAAAAGTTCTATTGAAAACTTGTTCATGATAACATGTGGATTCAGTTTCTTCATTTCAATAAAATGGGAGGATCGAGTATTACAGCATCTTTAACCTTTTTGTCTGAACCCCTGTATTTGAGATTTTACTGAAAGATGATTGGTTGTTATGAACTCAATGAAAGTAAAATCGAAAAATCTCGGAATTCGATTTGTTCAAATAGTGGTGCAAATTATATTTGTCGTTTGGAAAAATAATTGGAAAATTCAATGTCCTTTTCTATTAACTTCATGTATACAAAGCCTATTTTTTAAAGAAACAGTGTAATCCATAGAATGAACATGAAATAAATTCTATGGTAATTGTAAGTTTCTTTGTTACAGCATAAAATATATATTTTTTTTAAAAGCAACCAAAAAGTCTTGAGCAACTTCATCTGATCTAAACAAACAGCTGTTTTTGAGAAGCATCAGTTTCAATTTTCTTTAGTGGACTGAATTCTATCCCGTCACTGATTTCATTTCCTTCAAATTTTGTAAAGTCGGTACAGTGAGTATCCTCACAAACTTTTCATTGACATTCAGCTGTATTATCCACACAGCTGTGAGTACTAGTTTATATTTTGTAATTTGTACTTCCAGATCTTATCAACAATGGCCCTATACTTGCCTCTTTGTTCGCTATCACCAACCACAAGATTTTTTTACTGCAAGAGAATGCAGATCTTTTTTTTCTTCTGTAGGCTTCACATGTGAAAGCTGTAATTACCGACCTTAGTATTATACAAATAGGAAAGTGCCCATGTTGTAAAGAAGTGATCCGCATCACTGTACGTGTTGTTAGACTATACAGAAAATCCATGTCTTATTACTTTACTTTTTTGACTTGACTTGATTTATATCACAACTTTTTCAATGATTTAAAGTAGATAGTTTGCGTTGTTATCATGATTATATGAACAAGTTTCAGTGTGTATTTAATACTTTTTATATGAAACTTCAGTCTAGTCTGATAATGGTTTTTTATATCATGTACTCATGTGTGGTGTATTTTTATTTCACTGAAAGTTTGTTTGGTAGCAAATTTGAACAACTATACATTATCTATCAACTGAATATTGTATTTGAAGTTTACTTTAAGGTTATCCTCATTTATTAAAAAGGTTTTACTGGTCATAATTTTGCATTGGAAGGTAATACCTTTTAAAATCTAGAAGTTTTGGATCCTACTAGTTATTTTTAATATGTCATTCCCCCTTCACAATAATCTTGGTAATGTATTATGTATAGGTGGTTTTTTCTTTCTCCATCCATACCCATGTCACAGTTCCTCACATATTATTTACAGAATTCACCCAAAAAGTATAAAGATTAAGGAATAGGACATGCTTATTAAGAATTCAAATGTTTCATGATTAATAAGCTTAAATTATTAAATATCAATAACAATTTCTTGTACACTATTATAAGAAATCCATACTTAGCTAAAATTTCTTACAATTTCATGACTTAATCCTGTTCCTTATTATTGAAAAGAAAACCTCTAATCCAAATCAGATGTTTATGTCACACCATTGCTGGCAATTTTCTGTAGAACGACAAGTATATTTTTCAAAAAATCTTTAATAACATAATCCATCATTTTCTTTTGAGTCTTTCTCGCATTCAAACCTTTGTGAACAATATCACAGCAAGCTGAACAAGTTCATATTTAATTCAGATAATCCGCTACGGATCAGAAACCATTTCCACTTTTTCGTGTAATTTCTAACACATGGTCGATAAATATTCAATATCATATAGCGCATGAAAGCTTTAGGATAATAGAGAAATGTCAATTTCTCTGAATTATGGATTGAAGGTCAAAATGAACAATGAATAGAATGCGAAAATTTATGTCATTCAAAAGCCATTATGGGATAAAATCTAAAACAACATCAAACACAACCAAGTGCTGATTCTCCCACATCTTGGACAGTTCTATACATTTGAATGCTGTTGGGCTGTATTTTTGTTGTTACCGTCATCAATAAAGAGCCCTATCAACTGATGGGAATTATAGATTTTCTACATCCTTACAATAATCACTTTTAACTGTTCTATTGGCTGTCAATCCAATCCATTGTCATTTTAGGTTGGGTTTTTTTGCATCCCAATAGCCGCTGTAAATGCAAGTTATAGTCGGAGGGGGGGGGGGAACAACTAAGGAGGTCATGTTGGTTATAAAAAAAAGACATGGAATCTTTTGAAGGCCTCTAATCAATGGATAATCAATTTAACTTCAACACTTAGTCATTGAAATGGAACTAGCTGTTAGCATGCAAACTAAAACTAAAAAGGCAGTAGAGCTTTATAACTGGGTCTTGTTTGTTGTCCAAAATTATTCAATCTATTTGAATTTTTATGTGTCATGAATTGAACAAACACTCGTAAGGTTTGGACATTTGGCTGTACTGTTGGGTTTTCAGATGGATTTACATGCCTTTTCCTAGATCCTAGGTCTAATGTTTAGATTACGATGGGTTTAGCAATCTAACACAACAACATTTGTCTATAACATACATGTGATATAATAAACTTGGCTATAGTGCATTTGTAGGTTATTTACTTTGTTAAAACCTTGTGGTATGTTTATCATAAGGAAGCTACTAGTAAGGCCATTTCAAATTGATTAGATGGTCATTGGATTTGGGGGAAATTTGGGTCGGTCAGTGTAATTTCTTTTTTACTTTTTCTTTTTTATCTCAACTTATATCAGACTTCACTCAACCTTTTACAGAAAGGGTCTACCAATGTGTATGTGTTGTGGATAAGTCATTATAAGGATTATCCATATTTACAGAATCCTTGGAAGTTTAAAGATAACAAACTTATCTGTAATGATCAAGAAATAAATATAACTTAATGCCATAATTCCTGTTAATCCATGCATAAACTTATAAAACTGTAGTGCTAAGTTTTATATAGTTACTGAATGGTGCTCATAGATCCATGAAAACAGGTATTTTAACTAAATTCCATTCTCATTACTGGTCAATAATCAGAAACAATTGCATGGCTGGAGTTGTCATAAAATATGCAGTAATACTTGACCCACATGGAAATCCCATAAGTGATTAATTAATGATGTGAAAGTGACCGCTATTCATCATCAACAAACAAATTACAGAACTGTTAATATAGTACCATTATAAACCTGTTAAACAGTGCTTGGACAGGATATTATGACATCCACTGGACACGTTTAATGGTTTAATTAGTATAAATTGAGGATAAATGTAAAAAAATAACATTTAGTATCAATATATTTCACACCAGCACGGAAATGTAACCATACATTTATAGATTGTTTTCTGTAGGACAAGGCCAATATTCTATATTTCCATTTTTGAGCTGAGAAGGCAGGCAAAGTAAGCCTTGTAAGGTTAAATTTTGACATAGGAATTTGACTTTGAGGTAATCTTTTAATTCAGTTGCTCCTTTTTTTAAGTAAATGGTTGTCATTTTTACCTCAACTAACTTAAAGCAACACATTATTCTAGATCTACATCTGAGACATTAACGTGACATATTCAATTTAAAATTCTAATGAAATGTCCTGTGTATCAATGAAAGCAAAGTCACACATGAACTGTTGGCCTATTGTTAGTTTTAGTCTTTTATGATTTACATTAATTTGGCCTTTAAAGTTTTACATTTTTAACGTGTGTAGTATATGTTTTTTTCCAGTACATGGCAGGGTTTTTTCCTTTGAACACATATTTGTGGAATTCTTTTTAGAACATTGAGTGAGTTTGACTTGAACATATGTTTCTGTGTATTAGAACAGGATGCCTAAAAGGCTTAACTCGTCCCATTACAAGAAAAAGTAATATTGTAAGAAAACACACAACATTTAATCTATTTAACTCTATAGGTATGGTATATTTCAAACAATAACAGTACTACATGTAACATCAAGGCCTGTCATAACTTGAATACACATATAATGTACAACAGTAGGACTGTCAAAAAATAGGATACACAAAATTGTACATACCTGCTAACTGAATGTTGGCGAGAAGGAAAGTGCAAAGAAAGATGGGAACCGGGACCACAGCTAGGCTGTAGAAGTTCCGCAACCCCATACCCTTCCATACAGTAGGGCCAGGCTTTTGGGCCACTGTCCTGTTGTGGTGTTCTCCTTGTTTGTCCCAAGTAAGCACACCGGTGAACAATCTGTGAACATGAAAATAAAAGTGGTTGTAGACTCGCTTGCCATCAATCACACTCACACATTGAAATTAAAGCATTTCAAATGCTGTTTTCACACATTAACAATCCAATAATCCACTAAAAAGTATGCCTGCTACATTATTATGTATATCCCACTTATAATCAACACAACAGGAAAGAATAAAATCCAACAGAAAAGGTGTATTTTCAAGAGAAATGTGCCTCCTTGACAGTGTGCGCTACTATCCCTTACAAGCTTGCTGCTCCAAGTTAGAAGTATAATTAGTTTTTGGCTTCATGAATGCACTTAGAAATGGGTCAATAGGCGGAGCTTAAGCTAAACTATGTTTCATTGAGCTGTACAACCAATAGATTCAAGCACACGTTTCTATTGCAATCTGTTTTCTGTTGTACCCTTTGGAAAGGGACTTCAATAAAGTAATATTGCAATCCTTTCTTGAAATAAGTAGCTAAATAGTATACAAAAGAACAGTATTGTTTTACACTGAAAGTTGTTAGTTTTTAAGTACCTTTAAAAGGATAAAATCATAAAGCTACCAATACCATAAATTGTAAAATGGTTTGCTTTAGTGAATAACTATCCATGTGTTAACTACTGATGCTGAGTTTGTCTTTCAAGTCCTAATGAAGAGTCACAAGAAATTGTTGTAATAAGAATTTCTCTTCAAAATCAGTAACAAGTAATAGTGCTAATGAGTAGTGAATGCTAAAAAACTTCTGAAGAAAAAGGAGTTCATATCAAAGAATTTTTCAAGAAAGCTTCAAAGTAACTTTATCTGTGAAGGGTAGATAAAAATGGCCCTTTTCGCACAAAGATACAGAATTCAAGTTGCAATTAAAAGTCTTTTAAAGTTGATGAGATATTCTCAACTGAAAGATATCCATTTTCTGGTGCATTACTAATTTTAAAAAAGTGTTTTTTTATTTTAAGTTTCAAAACTCTGAGTAGTACATGTTTTGTGAAACAGAGTCCTTTTGCACACATAACTACAAGCTCACCTCTCCGCCCCTGAGGCGAACTGATCTGCTATGTACATACCCAGTAACAAGGGCCAGCTGTCAAATCTTATTGTAAATAAACACCCTTACAGCCTCCTCATTGGCTGACTTTAATAGGACAATCAACTCTTTACAACAGCCAAAGTTTTAAAGTTGTAGTAGCTGGATAGTAATACTCCTAACATGACACGCATGTCAAGTTTTATTTTCAAAGTACAATTTGAAGTATTCATTTTGTATAAAAGATTTATTCCTTGATCCACTGTAGTAATTGAAAATAAAATCTGACATTTCATCATACAGTGATATAGAAACTTGAGACATGTCAAAAAATGAACACCCAAAATGTATCCCTTTGTGTACGGTTGAGGTTGATTTTTTTTCCTCTTTTTTTTTCGGCATATCAAAAGCTATATGAAATTGTATCAAGTGTAAAATAACTTTCAAGATAATCATATTGCTTGGTCTAAATAGTGCAAGAAACCCAATAGTTCAAATCTTAAGAAATGAACCAACTAAAATGTGTATTGCACCCACCACTACCCATGAAAGTTGACCACATAAAAAAAAATAGAAATAAAAAAACTTTCTTTACAGTCTCATCTAGTTTTGTGTCTGAGTTGTGGAGAAAAGGCAACACTTTATTTTTAAAAAATGTTGGATCAATTGCAGAAAAATAAGAAATTATAAAAAACTTTGAGTGAGACCATCTGCAAGCATACGCATCATATCATCCATATTTCAAATATGATATTTGAGGCCTTCAGCATAGAGGAGGTGTTGAAGACAACCCAGTAAGAAGTGGTTGCGAAACTGTTCAACAAAGTTACCTACATATTCAACATGAACTTTTTATCTACTTTTATCATAAGCAAGGCTAAGAATGAGCTGTCAAGGGCAGTCAAATCCACCAATATAGGTACTTTATGCCAACTTTTCTAGATAGCTGCACCCATACTGTTGACATTCAAGCAAAGATGGTCCAGATAACAAAACCCTGAAATACTTGGAAAAAACCAAAAGAAATGAAAAAAACTAAGATCTTTGACATTGTGAAAAATTATGAGATCCTTGCAGTTCAAGAAAGATCATTTTGTACCTGCCTCTACTACAAGACTTTCTATGAGAATGATGAAAGCAGAAAACTCAATAGTAACCAAATTGATCAGGTTTTTTTCCTCTTTTTTTTATCCAAATGAAATCCTATCACAATGCTATAAAATTGTAAGTTACAGAATTGAATAATTTACCTAAAAACATAATAAATGGTGTATATATACTATTAAACAATATTTAAAAGGCACCATTAACAATTCAAAACTTTCATGATAATTAGAACATGTTTAGTATTCTCAAGCTTTCAAGTATAAACTATAATGTAGAATACAAAGAGGCTTAGAAATCCTTAGTATGAATTATTCATTGTAATTACTCAACTACTCCGTAATAAAGTCGAAACCAATGTTTGATTATTTCTTAAACTCCCAAGTCAACTTCATAATAGGTTTACATTCAAATCTTTAAACATATACATGGACATACAAATTACATAAAGAAAATCAAATTAACGAGGACCTTAGGTTTACAGTGCAAGACACATGTATATAATTTTATGATTTTGACAATCAAAGTATTACATATGCTTTTCAATGGAGTAAGAAGCTCTACATAAATTAGTACAACACCTTTCTCGTTGGTCTTCATTTACACAAAAGTTTTCAGTTCTTTTGATGTTTTAAGTTGACTTTTGAATTTTGACAAAAGTGTCCCTGAGGATTTCAACCTTTTATGACCAAACTTAATTAGAAACCAAGATATGAAAGGAATAGATTTTTTATAACTAATTCATTGGTTGAGGGGAGGCTCTGAACATTGATTTGAAGGTGTTGGGTTGAAGCAACAAGAGGAAAAGTGGGGTAAAGTTACCATAAAGTTTCTTCCCTTAATAAACCAGTTTGGGATACTTAATCAAAGCTTTTGCAAGAGGTGGGTTTTTTATTTTAAAACTTTTATTTGGAATAACTAATCTTCTCCCATGTTAAGAAAGACGTTACATTTATTGTAGAGAGGCAAGATGATAACAAAAAAAATCCATCTTCTATAGTCTATAGGAATAAGAAAAATAAAATGCTCGTAGTCCATTCAATAAAATTAGGTTACAATAGTTACATGAACTTAAATATAACCCCTTCCCCTATTCAATTCCTCCACCCTACCCCTCTTCTACAAATTAACCTGACCACTCCCTCCATCATCCACCAAAAGGAATGAAGCATCTTACAATTTGAATAATATGTCAAAAGAAGGTTGGTTCAAAATCAAATAGTGGAAGTCTCATTGAAATGATGCCCATCAATTTTTCTACTTTCTCCACATGATGTCTACAATGGTTGGGTGAGTGGGGGATTTTAATCATCTCTATTGAATAGAACTCTTTAGGGACCTGGGTCATTCATAGACATGTATTGTGAGCAGTTTTAAATTTTGAATGAAAATTGCAAGAAAACAACTTGCTAACGACATAGATGTGAAGTACTTGAGAACTTTTCAAGTGGTCTTCAGAAGTAATACTTCGGTACTTTGGTATATTTGCTTTCTTTTTTTTCTTCTCCTTTTTGTTTTGAAACAATCTTTGAGTTAAATTTACCCAGTGCATTTAACTATGGGAATTTCCTCTGAACCTTTACACTGCATCTGCCGTTTAAAAGGTTAATATTTTCCACACGACTAGGTGTTACAGTATGGTGTTATAGTGAGAAGATCTGAAATAAAAGTAGCTTATAAAAGCCCTAAAGGAGACACTTAACATGCAAGTCACCTTCCATCTCCAAAAGTAATATACATATTCAAATTATCTTTAAAATAATCTGATTCATGCCATCAGAAATCAAGATATTGGATATTCAAAATGATGGAAAGTAAGTTATATGTCGTAATATTTCCCTTTAGTAGAGAGTAAGTACTATAATATTAGAAAAAATAGTGATGTTTAGTGTTGTTGATTATATCTAGTGGTAAAATGGTGTCATCACTAAATTTGGTGTGCCCACACATCACCAATGTCATTACCAGCTTATAAATTCAAACTTAATAGAACCAAAGCTACATCTTCAGACACAACTGACATCACCTACTAGTGTTGCCTTTTCCATTAATAGTGATGATAAGTTAATGTTTGTATTGACACCATTTTGCTCTAAATATCACTGATAACACAAAACTTAACTATTTTTTTTCTAACACTAACAGTAGTATATATTAGAAGGCCTAGGAAGTCTTTGTCAAACCATAGTGCCTAATTTTTTGCCAATACATTTACAGTTCTGGCAAAAAGACTCGATATGACTATTACAATAAAATCAATTGCTGCTGACAGCACCTTTTTTTATCTCAATTAAGTGATGTAAAACTGGAACAGATCAGTGGATCATCATGTAATCATTTCCTCCAACTAGTGTTGAATTCAATTTTTGGTGCCATACAAACTAAAGCAATTTCGGAACATATGTAACTGATTATACCACCCAAACTGAATAATGTTATACTTGTTGTATAGTCTTTACTGCTGTCTCCAAACTGTTTATAGAAAAAGAATTATACAAAAAAGAGGTTGAAAAAATAACTAGGTTTACTGATAAGATAATGGAATCAAGTGTTTGACCTTTGACATATCAAATACAGTCAAACTTCCCTTACAAGACTGTTTGTCTAATTCTACAACCCCCCCCCCTTCAGTGAAACCTCCCTTACAATCCAAGTCTTAAATTCATATTTCCAAAAAATGCATATAATATGCTTTCTGAAATAAAACTGCAATATTTGAGAACCTTCCCTTCATAGTCTTAACACAGAGATCTTAGTAGATGGTTTCACTGCACACAAATCAAAACATGTAAGAAGTAACCTTGATTAAAACCATGGTAAAAAATGCCTTTCAGATTCCTAAATTTGCTCATAACAATCAAATACCCTTCCGGAATGCTTTGCCCTGTGACAGAGTACTGAAAGATTAGATCTGGCTGATTGCATACCCAGATCACCAAAAAATGTGGGTTTTTTTTTCAATTAAACATGTGCATCCATGAATCAAACAGAGGTAAATAGAAAGATGAAAGGGAAAATGGCTTCTAGCATTGACAATGTGCTAATTGATGGAACTATTTTAAGTTCAAATAACTCCTTCCAAACATCTTTTTGCTTTCTTATCATCTTGCATTTTGTTATTTTGAAATTTCTTCCAAGATGTGTCTTTGAGATTAGCCTAATCAGTGGGAACTGTCTACAAAAGTTATATCCATCAACTGGGCCACAAAGATGAAATGTGAATCATAACACACAGGAATATCTGCTTCAACTTTTACAACTTGGATAATGAGTTTGGAAAACCTATTACATCAATGATTAATATCTCCAATAGAAAAAAGGGGGGGCATCAATATTTTCAAGAAAATTTTATCAGACTACAAACACACAACTTGAGAGGGTGGGTGATGAAAATGGTTCCACTGGATTGAAGCAATTGGTTTCCCACCTGCCTCTTTTTGGGTCTGTTATTAGATTCACCAATCACATGATGTGATTTACAAACTACCGCTGTTTCCTCTCCCACTGATGTACTCCAGCTTTGCAGACATCCCTCACATAAACTAGAACCCTTTCACAACAATACCAGATGTGGGCTCAAAATTTCTCCATAACAATATCCAGCGTTTTTCTCATTTGTACATTCCAATAGTATAAGCTTTCAATCTCAATGGCTTGACTTGCCAGGACTTTTTTTTCCAGGGATGCCTATGCATATGTGTCAAATACACCTAATAAGGAATGGTTCCAAGAGAGGGTGGGGGTACAGATTAGAAAAGAGATTATTAAAACTCCCCCAGAACAAATGCATGAAATATTGAGGTGACAAAATATACAATGAAGCATTTAAAACACTGACACATATAAAGAAAAGAGGTGTATCAACAGCTATAATATTTTTTTGTTCAAATAATACATTTGTTATAAATTTCGTTGCTAGTTTGGGTTGATATATCTATTCAGACTTGTCTTGATATTGTATGTTTGTCCCATATCCACTTAGTTTTTTTCTCTCCACATCTACTAGATTACAGATCTCTTATTGTTCAGTTATATAAGGTAGCATTTATTTTGGGGACAAGTTTTATTTGATTACAGAGTATACCTTTAATCCCCAGAGACAATCTAATCTTCCTAATCCCATAAACCACAAACATAATAATCCTGGATAAATATTACTAAACAAATTTTTCTAAATCTCTTGTCAACTGTGGAAGATTGTCTTTGTGAGAAGTGGAACATTTTGATTAGTATGAACCAGTGAAGGTATCTTTTCAATTCACACTTTTTCACCATCAATTTTGATTAGTCAATTAATAAAATGCCTTGTAACATAGTGACTATACTTATACTAATCACAATCCATGATGCAATAAATATATTGAAAAACAAATATGATCAATATTATCAAAGAAATTATTCCCTATCAACTCAGAGTGCAAATTGATTGCCTATCAAGAAAGTGATAAGATAAAATGAGCATTAATAGTAAAGGACAGTAGATCTGTATAGCAACAAGTAGATACAATGTTCTACCTATAATCTATATGATGATGCGTTATTCAATTCAGAAGATAGATAACACATTTTTTGAAGAGGAAGCAGAATATTGATACTTTATTAGAAATATGATCTGATAATTTTCAAGTGTTTCAGTTGCATTTATAAAACTATCATGTTCCTTCATTGGTTATTTTTCATGTCTTTGTCACTGTATAGGGATACTGCATTTACATTAGTGCCACCTGTCAGGAAAACATGAAACTAAATAGTAACAGACATTTCACAAAATTAATGATACTTTATTCATACTTTCAGGTTTCAATGGAGAATGAATTCTTTAAAAAAAATAAAAGATATATTTCAAATATATTCATGCATTGATAAATCCAAATCATTATGATGATGATGCATAAATCATAAACATACCCTAATAATGAAATTAGTCCATAAGTGAGTAAATTATCTTATTCTTTGATTATGAAAGTACAATAAAATAGTAATTATAAAAATGAGAAAAACATTCATTATTTTTTTCTCCCAGATTCAAGGGATCTTCCCCATTAGAGCTAGAAAAGCTATAAACATCCACAACAAACACACAAAAAAATAGTAGTATTGACAAGAGAAAAATATACCAAAGGTTCTGACCAAATGAATACTCTTGGAGCATGATGGTAAAAAGATGTATTATCTCCCTTTTATACAAATTCATTGGGAACTCTACAACTAAATTCAAACACAGACTGTATTGACATAGCCAATGTACCACAGTAGAATAACTCCAAATTGTCACGTATATCCAACACAGCAATTCCTTGCTATAAGCTGGCAAATGTGGACATAATACTGATCCAAAGTACAGGCACATATCTGTGATAGTTTGTGAATTTTCGGTCATGTTTTGGTCGTACCATCTCTTTTAGCATAGTTTTAACAAAGCATATAGATGTGTAAATGGGCACATACTATATACAAAAAAATCAGAATAGATGTTAGTTTATAAAAGAGGTCCTTGAAAAAACTATTTGCTCAACATTATGATAAACTTGTTAAAATCTTTCATTATACACAAACTTTTTAAACTTAGGTGTTGAAACATTTTGATGTATTTTTTCTCATACAAATGTTGTGTAAATTACATGCTTAAAAAAAAATGGAGAAAAAAGAGAAAGATTTTAACAAATTCTTCAAAAGGTTCCAAAGGATCTTATCTCTTCAAAAAAATGGACACAGATGTAATGTATCTAACCCAAAGAAATATGTCCCATATTGAGATCTTTTTTTTTTCTTTTCACACAGTAGTCATTTTTTTCAGAGAGATTCCTTCAAAAGCTTAGCCTGGTAGACTGGTAGCAGGCTCTGCTGACACCCCAGCTTGTATGCTTGTCCTAATTGGATGTTTGTAGTTTGTGATTAGATTACCTGCCTGGTACAAGTATGGATTCATGGATGGCCCCCATACTTTACACATTACATCAATCTTATTACATCTGAACGCTTCTGATAAAATGTCAAAGAAAACCATGAACTCGGAACAACAAACTTGCCTATGATGTAGTTAAGCAATGCTGCCTGCCTACTTGAGCAGAATTGCAAATTGCTTGCTTGCCTGAGGTGAGAATAGGCTCAAGAAGTCAATAAAATGAATTAGAGAATTGATATAAAAATGAATAGACTGCAGATCGTGTGTTCAAACAAATAGACGAGGGAAAAAAAAGACTAATACTCAAAAGATAAGAATCTTGATTAAACCTTCATAGCACATATATAAGATGGATAACATTGGCAAAATTTGATGGATTTATCTGATATTAATCTAAAACGATGTTTTTGAATAACATTCCAAAGAGCCAAAGGATCTTACATGGTGTTTTTTTGTCAAAAAAATAACACCTTCTTTGACTTTGAGTCATGTCAATTTAGTCAAGACCAAAACATTATAAAGATAAGAGAACTTTTGTAGAAGAAAATATAAACTATTCTTTTCTTTCCATTGAAGTCGAACAAAAACACCATTCAACAGTTTGCACGCAAAGTCTATTGTACTGGCAACAAAATGTCAGATATTTTAAATATGATTTTGTTAAATTAATGCAGCAACAGAATAATGCAACAATACTTACTTGGAAGTCAAATCTTAGAACATATGTTGTTGTATATTATCAGTAGGAAAAGTCACCATATTTGCCTTTCAAATGTTTAGAAAAGTCTTGAAACTTTCACTATCCTTATCATACAGTACAAATTCCATACACAAAAGTATAATCCACTAAGTGTGATTTCTTAAACTAGATTTTTCTGCAGTTTTCACAAAATAGAAAAGAAATCAAAAGTTGTCAGAGATCAGCCTCTTTAGTCCCCCTCTGGTTGAAGTAAATCAAGTCATTAACAATAACAGCAAAAATAAATCTATGAGCAAGGTACCTTTCCTACAGGCACCATGCCAATATTCAGCATCAATTTGCAAATTTGTTGACAAGAGTATTTGCATGGAAAAGCAATCAATCTTCTAAAGCATTTAACTTTTGATAATTTATCCCATCCAATCTTACTTCTTCAACACTGAAATCTCTACTGCTAGCCTAGTGCTTTGCCTGGCAGTCTAATACATTCATTGCTCACACAATACAAACAAATAGGAGCAAAACCAAAATGAGGCTCTTTAGCAGACGACATTTCAAACCCAACAAACCTCCTGCAGGGAACTGTACCAGAAGGTTAGCAAGGCAGAAAAAAATACAGATTCACACCTCCTTTGATCAACTTTAGACTATACTAGCAATCCCCTCCAGCATATAGAAATATGTAATCTTTGGTCTAGAAGATACACTTTTCTTTCAAATTCCAAGCTTCCATCCACACAGATTGAGAAAAGTGCCTTGTAGTACACACTCTGCTACTGTATCATTTTTCTGTTATTCTATAAAATATCATACAACTTTATCGCTTTATTTCTCCCAGGGAATTACTGCAAACTTTCTCTTTAAAAAATATCCTCTTGGTGTTTTATTCCATTCTGGCTTTGAAGCAGTGAGCCTTTATCTTATGAATATAGTCCCCCATACATGAAGATTATAAAATAACTTTATATTACTTATTGTTTTGTATTTTTCTTCAGATAAGCAAAAGAAAGAATTCATGGAGAATTTGTTGATAGGGAATCTACATTCCAATGGAAAGGGCAACCCTAAGATTCCAAAAGAATTTCATTTTCATTGAATAAAGGATTTAAAACAGGACTTCTTCTATTTTTCTGTCTGTTTTTCTTTTATTTCACCACCAAAGTTTCAACCTATAGGGTCAAACAACCCTATATTTCAACTTGGCAGCCATACTTTTTCAAACTTGTTGATGGGATTGACAAAAACCAGAGATACAACAGACGACAAATTACTTGACTAGATGCAACACATAGATGGAATTCTAACCAGTGAAAGCTATCCTACTGCACAACAGTAAACGTTTTTGATATATGAGCAACAGTGTCCTGATTCTGAGTTGTGTTCTGTTTTTCAAATTAGAATGGAAGATGAGAGGCCTACAGTTGGCAGTTTATAACAGCTGAGGCTATATGCAACTTGGATTTACCACATCAATTTTCAAGCATGCAAAACACAATCTGGCTCCAAGCCCATGGCCCTTTCAGACAGTTTAAATTTCACTTTTTTGAAACATTCTAAATGACCCAAGACGAAAATTAAAACCAAGGACGCTTATATGATAAACTACCACATAACTATTTCTCTTTGTACTGGATTTTCTCAATTTGATGTATTACATCAATATCCCCCTTTTCTGGTTATGACAATAGCTGCTGCCAAGTTTACATAACTATTGATGGGGTGTCCTATTTGACAAATTGTGGCATCATGTAACCCTCAAAATGCAATAACAAAATAATGTATCAATGTCTTTGACAGTATTAATCAATCTAATTTTAAATGTTAGGATTGATAATGAGATTGTTTCGATCAATCTTATACATTCTCAGAATTACAACAGGCTACTTAGTTGGTTTTTTGTGCCAAACTCTTCTCCTTGCTTCAAAAATAAACAAAAGAAGTTAACCCAAACAAAAATTATGCTTTGAAGTCTTGATATTTCTTTAAATGTCACCAAAAGTATTCTCTGTTTTTCTGGAAGGTCTATTTGAATGGGAGACTTGTGAGATAATTTATCTTTGTTGTACTTGAATCACATAAGTGCCTATAATAACACCAAAACAAGACAAAAGTAAAAAAATGTCAGGAAAAAAAGAAAGAAACATCAATAAGCAAACCATTTAGAGAGATAACACATGAGACTAGAGACATTTTCTACCAGAAACTTTTATAGATTTGGTATTGATATTCCACAAGTACCTCCATTAAATCACAAATCATGTTGTGTACATTACCAAAACAGAAGGTTACAATTTACTGAGAACTATTGAGTTGTTTTCGATTTAATAAACAGCTTGGCATTGAAATCTTTACTCACTATATGATAGTTGTTTGGAATCTGGGATGGATCTGTTTGTACATGCTCAATTCAAAACTTATGCTGATGGCTATTAGGGACGGGTAAATTGTATTATTCAGAAACAATCCTGAACCATCCACGTTAATTATTGTCTGTTTTCATTGCTTTTACAGGTCATTGTCAATGAACCCCCCCCCCCAAAAAAAAAGTGAAATAAAAATTACATAAACTAAAAAAGTATCAACTACCTCATAGCAAACAAACTTTCAGAGCATTACAATTTGATTTTTCATTCATTTTGGACTCAACTACTACTATCCATTAAAGTTCTAAATGGTTTTAGGGTCTTGTTCTCTCCGCCAAACATAGGGTTGGTCACTAGGGAGGTAATACAGAACATTCTGGCCCATTTAATACAAAGTATCAATCTATAATGTATCTACATTTATCTTGTAAACTAATAGAAAACAGTTTTACCTTTTAATTGCATTCTATTGATAGGACATATTTGAATTTCACATTAGGTGAAATTTGATAGAAAACCCTCAGGGCATCAATTTTAGACTTACACTTATATATGTACGATTTACGCTGCCACAGCAACCAAAACTTCAAACACAAATATATGCAGGTGTAGAAAAATCAAAATTTGTCAATGCAAAGAGGCACAGAGAAGACTTCAATCAAATATTTTAAATAAGTTGTATACAGCTCTTCATGGTTTTTTAAATTTGTAACATGTCAGTAAATACTAGTACATGAAATCCTTCTCACAAGGTGGCACTACAAGTGATTAGAGTGATATAAAAAGATAATAGAGGGATAAGGAGGGCGTGGCTTATTTTTATAAAACTCCAATTTAATCAGCTTAAATCATGACTTTTCTTCCG
>JAVSBT010494524.1:0-19920 GCA_033118115.1 Pharyngocirrus eroticus
AGCAATAACTTGAATAAGGAAACCGTATTAACATTTTAATGGAACGGATACAATGCTTAATATGAGTATGCAATACCTCGTTTAAGCTACTTTTTTGTACCTTTCTAAATAGAATTTTATCAGTTAAATAGTTTGACACATTCATTAACATGAGTTTTGAATTAAAGTGTCAAACTAATTCATAAAACTTGGAAGTTACACAATCTTAAATCATAAATGACCATTGCCACAAATTCACTCCATGTTATCTATTTTCTAGACCAATGACAAGGAATTCGGCAAGAATTTCCTAGGTTGCCATTCTGATAAAAGCGTTTCTGGGGGAATCGTTTTAGTTTGTAAGGAAAAATTTGGAACTGTCCACTAAATCAATTCGACATGACATAGACTCGTACTGAAAATTAACTTCCAAGTTTACGACCCGGCTATTTCTTGACACTGACAGGACAGTCACAAGCACGATCGATAAGTGTAAGCGTAACTAACCTGTGTATGGTTTTTGTAACGAGTGCTCCTTTTTCACATAGTCATTTGTATTCCAATCTGCCAATATCAAGCAGCAGTTAGAGAAGAATATCAAAAGTGTTCGGAACATGTTTCTCGTTGAGCAGTGCATTTTTGGTTCCTGAGAATGCGTATAAAGTTGCCAACACACCAACTTCCTTTGAGAATGATTATCTAAACGAGCATTAAGTTTTCTAGAATCTGGAGTCACCTCTGGGATCTTTTGCAATTACGCATAGGTAATATTTGATTTTCAAACTAGTAATAAGTGATGGCTTTTATGTCTTTTAAATCGCAAATATACCTTTAGAACAAAAAATATTGAAGTTCAGTTGCTAAAGGTCGCAAATGAATCATCGTTTATATGTATTGACGTGAAATTCTTGACAGGCCACTTTGTGGTATGTACGCATGCGTACGTCAAAGTCGCTTAGTAGATGATAACAAGTTTGTGGATTCGACTGCATGCATCCTTCAGAGAGAGTTATTTGTGGAATTTAAAGTAGTGACAGATTCTTTTATGCAATATGGACGAACCCATGGAAGAATCTGCCTCTGATGGGACAGGACTTGAATCACAACAAGAAGACAAGAAACCGAAAGTGTCATCTATTCTCAGACCGGGAAGCATGGGTTAGCATCTTTTTCTATTATTTGCTGTCAGTGTCAAAATAAAAAAATTATGATAACTGATCTTATACCGTTTCATGGCATACCTCATATTGTGCTGGATTGAAAGTATTCGTACAATGTTATGGATTGGGCCAATGCATGAATGATTTATATAACTGTGGCATGGATGATGTGTACAACTGGTTAGTCTAGAGATTGTTTTGTGTGAATGTGTTGGGTATGTTATTGTGCAATTATATTTATAATGGGGAATAAAAGAAATCTAGTTATTAAAGTTATAAGTAGTATAAAAATATCAAGAAGGAGTTATATGCAATTGGTTAGTAATGAGTTTAAAAACTAGTTTAGTATTAAAGTTATAAATAGGGGGTGTTTTAGTAATTTAAAGTCAGACATAGAGAGAACACCAAGCTTTCCAAGGGAACCAGAGTTATTTAGCTTGACGTGAGTAGCACTATATTCTATCTAGTCATTGTAAATCTCACTACCAAGGTATTGGACCTTTGTGGATTTACATTTGAAACCAGTGTTTGTTGGCATTATTTCATATTCATATTCATAGCTTAAGACTCTCGGAGAACCACTACTTGGCAAATTCTCATTAACATCAGGGAAAATGCTACACAAATAACAAAAAAATAGACTTATTACTAACAATCAACATCATGTTTTTTCATTTCCTATATTTGTCATGGTAATATCATGGTTTATGATGCAGATTATCTATATCTTATCTTCATTATTTTCTTTGTTGTAAGTGATGATGACGATTACAGTAGAAGATTATGAAACTCAATATTGGCCTAAACTAGAAAATGCAATAAATCAGCTTCTTACCATGACACCTGGTGACTATATCCCAATATCGTATGAACAAATGTATAGGTAAGTGAAAGGGGACTGTTATTGTTGTGTTATATTCCACTATGATAGGGTAAGAATTGGATAAATAAGCAAGTTTATACTAAGGGGATAACTTTATGTAGTTTATTCATACAATATCTGACCTATAACAATATACATGTCTAGTTATAAAGGTATCAAGAATCCTTTTACTTGAATATTTGATAGAATATTATACTCAGATTTTGATCTTGTATTATATGTACATACCTTATATCTTTCAGTTGTGTATATAAATGTGTGTGCAAGCAATTCTCAGAAAGACTGTATAGTGACTTAATCAACCAAATTTCAACACATCTGGAACTACTATGTAATGATTTAAGGGTAAGTATGTGTGGACATTTATATGAAAATCAAATAGATTATATACATTTTCATCTAGTGGTGGATTTTCAAGAGGGTGTGTCATGTAATTAATGTTGCTTTATTTTATGATTCTACTTATACAAATATTAGGATTTTGAAATGTTAATAAGTAAGTAACTATTTAAAATCCATGATAAACGTTGAAGGGGGAGACCTACCTGAACAAGAGTGTCTGATAATGAAATTGTAGTGGAAGTGCCAGGGCTGTTCACATCCCATCATTTAGAGCAAATAGTCAAGATTTTATTTTAAAGACACTGTTGATTTTACATGTTATATCAAAATGTGATGAATGTTCTTTTCATTTCTCTTTTCAATAGAATCCAGATCCCCACACCTATATAGAAAAATTTAACTTTGCGATGAATCAATACCTGCAGGCACTTTCTGGAATAGTCCCTATCTTTAATTACATGGTAATTTGAATTTTTCGCCTTTTGTATTGAGTATCTGCTGTACCAACAAAAGAATATGTGTTATTTTCTAGATTGATTTGATGCATAATTCCACCATTTCACTAATCCTACTTTTCATTCCAGAATCGGTTTTATATAGAAAGTAAATTGAAGACAGACTTGAATGAAGAATTAAGAAAGTTATTTGTGGTATACGTGGCAGAAAAACATGTGCCAGCCCTTATACGTAAGTTCCTATAGCTTAACCATCAAGTATCTACAGATTTATGTTGAAAAAGTTAATCAACTTTGGAACAGTAGTTTTTTAAGAGAGAATGATTTACCTCAAAAACGACGTTTCTGCCTTCACTAATTGCGTCAAAGAGCCTATATACACAAGAGGGTTCACTCGTATTCAACGTTATGGTACGCAAAGATTGTAGTTCGTACATCCATTTACTAAGCGGCGACACTGAGGATTTGTAATGCGTACATTCATCTACTGCACGGCGGCACTGAGCCTTTTACGTCATAGCATACGTCGTATCTTTTATAGCACAGTCTCTCTGCATACGGTGTGTTGTTTTCTAGCATGGGAGCGTAATATGTATAAGCGACGAAGTATTAGTTGTGGTACTATTATACAACAAGGACATTCATTTTTGACCTGCTTTTCTAGTTTAAAGTATCAGATATCATGAAATTTGTCGATTGAAGGCTGAAACAGGAACCTCACTCCTCAGGAATGCCTCATTCTCCTGAAAAAAAAATTATATTCATTATTTATCAATATGATTATCTAAATAGCAAAAATAAATGGGTTTATATAGTCCTTTATTTGATTTGGGATATTACAGCATGATGGATTAAAAAACCTGGTCCCGTTTTTATTTGTCTCTCCTATTTTTTTCCCCGTACTAGAAATGTGGTTGTACTTCAGCCATAACTGAATAAAGGAGACCATATACATCGCGCGTGCATTCATGACAACACTGTAGTGCGTACATCCAATTACTTGGCGGCGCTGCGCTAAAGCATGTCACCACTAAAAGTATTGAGTGCACCCTCTTGTGTATATAGGCTCTTTGATTGCGTGAATTATCCTAAATTATCTCTTATAAAACTATTGTTCAAAAGTTGATTAACTTTTTCCACATGGATCTTGGAATCAATAAAATATTTGCTACTATCTACAGATTGTCGGTAAAAAAAAGGGTATTCTAGAGTATGATTCTCATTGAAACTTTTGGCGCTGATAGTTAAGCAAAACTTCTTAGAAGATGTTAAAGCTAACTATTGCAACATGGGTTTAACTTTATTATGCAGATCATAATTGTCTTTATTTATATTATTGTAACACACTGCACTTTTTTTAAATAAGGTACATAATTGTGTAAACAGGTCTCTTTCTCTTTTCAGCTCTACTTGTTGATGCAAGTTCAAAGCCATTTTCAGTGTCACCACCTACTATGGCAAACATTATAAAAAATCTATATTCACTGAAGCCAGGTACAGTTCTTTTAATGGTTTTATTATGTTGATAGTTAAAATGGAATTTAGCTTACAAGTTCCCGTATGCAATACGTCTCAAGTGAATGCAATTGCATAGGGATCTCATATTTTAACAAGAAAATGAATGTTATTATAAAACTTCAATCCATGCAGAATGTTTAATACAATTAGTCTGTCAGGATTAAATCTGTAATTTTAAAAACTGGCGTACATCCTCATTCATATTACACATTGGTTTTGCTATGCTTATGTATTGTCTCTTAGAATTTGCAACCTTGCGACCATATCTTTTTGCAAAATACATCCCAAATATACTCCCGCCATGCAGTGAAAGTGATCTAGACAAATATAGAGATGAGGCTCGCCAAATGCAAAGAGATCTAAAAACACATCCAGACTTTATCAGGTATGTGTGTACATCCTATCTTGTGGCAAAGATATGACTAATGATAACCCTTTTAGTAATTTTGCTGTGTCTCTACATCAGTGGTTGCATGGTGATGACAGAAAAACCCTATGGCAATTATTGTCAATAGGTAAAGATTGGTTTTTTACTGTTAAAACAGTAAAAAAGTTAGAACTTATTTTACCTAAAAAACTTGATACAGAACTAGTGCTGGATTTGAGTGTAGGGTGCCAGAATTTATAAACTATTCTCTTCAATTTCAGTGGGGATCAGGGAAGGAAAAGGGCTGGTGAAGAAGATCCTCCTAGTAAGTGAAACTTTTTCTTTTTTTTTACAACATAATCATTCTGTGTAGACCTCCATTGTTTGTTCTGAAGATAGCTCAAATTTGAATTCTTTATAGTCAATAATTTTGCCATATATGAGTGTAAGAAATACAAATTCAATTATGTTTTTCTTGTATTTTTGTAATAGAAATGCCACCACTTAGTTTTTTACCAAAAAACCAGAGCTACAGTTCATGACAAGACCTCCACCAAACATAGAGGATAAAACAGTTACATAATGCCTTGGCAAAACATTAAATTATGAGAAACAAAGCATTGTGACCAGTCTTCAAGGTAGAAGAAATAAAATTGATATGTGGTGCTTCTCCTTACACACCGAATGGATGGATTTGTGAAAATGTGAAAGTATATCTAGTGCAAGAAAAGTATGGATTGTGTGTGTGTGCTCTCTGGTGTTGATGGTAGTCATGTGAAACAAAGATGAGTCAAGTGATCTTTTTCTCAGGCATGATCAATGAAATTGTGATGTTCAACAAAACATTAAGTTTAAAACTGGAAATTGATCTAGGACATTCGGAATGTAAAAAATATAGTGGTAGCTGGAAAAGAAATGCCTAAGTCTGTGTTTCTGGAATTTCAAAGATAAAGACGAAACATGGATGCAGTATCATAACCAAAAGACACCTTTAGTTTGGTGAAATAGCAACCAGAATGTTTCATTTAGGAGAGATCACTGGGCATATGGTATACAATTTTGAATGCCTGTGTGGGAAGAATTGGATTGAGTTCAAATCATATATGTTTTCCTCAAAATCCTGCATTAAGATACTGGTTCATGCTTCAGGTGAAATAAACAGTCTGGAAATATGAGTGCATGTGCCAAAACTTAATTGATGTCTAATTCCATATGTAAATATCTGTGTTGTTTTTAATACTGACACTTACAAACATTGGGTGCAAGAAAAAAAAGCTAATTGGTGATATTTGATGGGAGATATATTATAGTTTCAGCAACTTTATATGATTCATTAATAATATAATTTTTACCACTTTTGTGAGGGGAGATTGGGTAATTTTGTGGGTAGTTGAAAGAAAACACCTCTTCCATTTTTCCCTGATCTCGTATAGATGCCCTCACATACCCCTGCCTTTGAAGTTGGTACTGCTAGTAGTGACCTCTGCATTTTATTATTCTTATTTATAATTTTGGTATTCATTATTATGCTTATAACACATTATTTTGTTTTGTTGTTGAATCAAAAATTTGCAAATTTGATAAAGGATAATGAATAAAATACTCAAGGTATTTACCAACAGTGATTGATTTTTTTCTCCTCTTCCAATTTATGCATAAAGTCATAAGTGAATTAAAATACTAATGTACAGTTCATCTATTTGTGGTAGGTGAATTGAGATGAAAGACTGCTATTTTTTGGTCAATTTAGGGTAAATACTAAATAGATTGTTCTAGTCGGTATGACTTCAGATTCTCGGTATGATCGAAGCAAACAATAGACTGTACCATAATCCCAATTACATATGCATTGATATTTGATGCTGTGCAACACATCCCCTTAGAGGAAAGTGATATGTTTTGTTGCCGTTTGGTACATAGTTGGATATGCTAATCACACTCTTGATTGTTTCATTACCTCTCCAATGTAAGACTTTTCTAAATTTGGAGTGTAAAAAGGAGAATTTGTGTGGCCTTAGAGAAATAATGAAATGTACTTCATGTAAACAAAGGAAAAAATCAGAACTCAAAAGATTTTTCATGTCTCATTTACATTTATTTTGCATTTGAATGTGAGAAAAGAGCATTGAACTCTTCTTGACAATCAAAGAAATTATCTCTTGTGTGAATCTTCACAGGGAGACAAATAAATAATACATGGGGAAAACATTCTTATAGTGAATACTTGATCACAACCAAAACAAAAAACACCCCACACATTGTATACATTTTTCTTTACCCTTTTAATCTGATAAATAGATTTGAAAATAGCATGCAGAGTTTGCAATCAAATTTGTATTAAAAGTCCTTTGATTTTTAATACTAGTAAGTTATTATGCTTATAAAGTCTGAATATACATACAATTTTAATAATGTACAATAAGAGCAGAAATAGCAAAATGAAATATTCTAAAACACAGATAGGATTTCATCAAGCTTCAATTCTTTTACAAGCCTGACAGTGCATATGCATGCATATTATAGACATATGCCTCCCTTTACTGTGTTCAACATTTGTGATTAACTGGAGGTGATTTTTTTTGCAACCTTGGAATATTTTTTTTCTTGATCACAACATTAGGGAACAGTAATGATATTTACTATGACAATTATAAACGTTCTTGGCTACATCTTGTATGTGGTTATTCATGTATGAATAGATAATAAAACTTTGTATTTAATACCAAGAGCAATGTCTTTTGTTTCAAACTTCTGATAAAATGATTACATTTCATTAGATTTTTCTTCATTATTGAGCAATTCTAAAGATTTTTTAATACAAAAGTTTAACTGCTCAAACCAGACTGATACTGCAATGACTTTGCAAAAAGGGGAAAATTATATGCATTGTAAATTAATATAAAAAATGGGAGAAAATGCAAAATACTGCGCGTTATTTTGAATTTGATCAGACTTTTTTTTTACCTTTTTCGTAGATTAATGCCATGGTACATTCATACATATAGATATAAAACATCTTGAATACTGTACAAGGAGAAGGATAAATTTATTACATAAATATTTAAACACAATATAGCAGCTAGCACCTCCAATTTATATTGTTAATATTATGCAATTTAGATAGCATTTTACTGCAGCACATCAACAATAGCTCAAAATTAAGATTGTATTGCACTTTGGGACTTGAGCTGTAAACCCATGTGAAAGTCATTTGATTTCAGTATGTTCTGAATATCTGCTGTAACATTTAACCTTTTTTCATGCAATGCAATCTTGATTTTTGGCTAGTGAAAAACAAAATGTAATGATAAACACATTAAAATTATATAAACTAACAAGATACAATGATAAATCATTACTTACATTTATCCAAATATAATAGTTTATAGCAAAAGGTTAAATAATTCAAAGGACTTCAGAGCAATTCAGGATGGGAGTACAAAATCTTTGTGGCAGTGGACTTGTATATTTACCCTTTAAAAAGAAACCCTTTATCTCCTAAATAAAGCAAGTTTTTTTTAATGTTCAACTATGCCTCTCCAATATATAATTACCCTTGCAAAGAGGGAGGCGTTATTTCCTAATCTAACAATTTACCTTTTAGAAGGTGAAGGCTTTCATGTCCTAAATCAAGCAGATTTTTACCCTATATAAGTTATCACATCTCTACAAATTCTTTTTTTTTTCATCTTACCGTTAAAAGGTAACTTCTTTCGTGGAGTCTTGTTTTTCTCAATTTTAAGTTATGATATGATATGTTGATCAACTAATACTATATCTATGCATTGCATTTGCATTTTACCTTCATAGAGTATCATTTTTAGTGAAATAACTAGGAGAAATACTCTCTAATAAATCTCAAAGCTTTGCCATTTATTTTTGTCTTGCCTCCAATTTGACAAAGATTTTTCCATTTTTGGGCTGGATGGCACCAGCATCAATTAATTGCAACGGAACTTCAGTCTTTTCACAACGTACAATGTTGAATTTTTTCAGTATCTCACAAACAGCAAGTTTGCCTTCCATGATGGCAAACCTCATCCCAATACAGTTTCTTGGTCCCCCTCCAAAAGGAATGTAAGTCATCGGATGGCGGTCTTCCTTTCTTTCTGGAGAAAATCTTTGAACATAGAGAAAACAGAATCATAAATGTGATCACACAAACAGGTACTAATATTAAACAACAAAAGTTGGATACATTCATATGATACCCCTTGAGATATAAATTGTGTACCTTTCTGGAACAAATTCCTTTGGATCCTCTGGACCCCAATGCTCTGGGTCATTGTGTAGGGACCATATATCTGGTTGAAACACCATTCCAACAGGAATATCAATACCGTCTATGACGCAAGGCTCCGTACAAGTTCTGTTAACAACTCTGGAAATAAATAAAGTAAATATTGGTTAATGATTGGCCATCAAAATACCATGCCAAAATTGAATCAGTTTAAAGTATTAAGAAAAGGGAGGAATTGGTATATCGCTACCCTATACTTAATCCCAGCACCCCCCCTTATGAAGGTTACAGGCCTATATCTTTAGAAATATCTTATCATGAATGTATGGTAAGAATACATGACATTTTAGACTATATGTCAACTCACAGTGCTGCCAGTGGATATTTCCTCAAAGTTTCACACCATACTTGATCAAGGTATTGCAGGTTGTGGATAGTCTCATAGTCAGGTTCTTCATTGTCAGGGATATTTGCATCAATTTCTTGTTGAAGCTTTTTCTGGACTTCTGGATTCAATGCTAATTCATAACTTAGGTAACCTAAGGTTGAGCTAGTTGTCTCATAGCCAGCAATTAAGAATAAAAGGGACTGCCATTTGATTTCCTGTCCAGAAAATTTGAAAGTTTTGAAAATATGTTACAATAATGAATATTGTTATTATTATCGTTATACGATATATCATTAAATAATACATTACTGATTGCTAACATTGTTAATAAATAAATAAGTGAATAAATGAATATAATTCCTGTACTTAAAGAAAAATGAAATTTCACTAACGTCAGATGGTGCTTTTCTAATTTTGGAGATTATATAATATAATAGGGAGAATGTATAATTGGTTATCATGATAAATTCCACCACAAGATGTCACTAATATCTATATGTGTCCTACTGTCCTAAATAAATTAACAAATATACATCAATAGTGATAACAAATACTTGCACAACTTTATTCTTGTTCTACTTACATCATTTGTTAATTTTTTCACTACTCTATGTTCAGCATGTGAGCTCCAGTGTCCATTTTCTTTGGGTTTGACAGAGTTGTTATTCAAATCTTGACAATTGTTATTGTTGTTGTTGTTGTCAGATTTCTTTTCTTCCTCTGTTTCGCTTGCACTTTCAGTCTCCCAATCAGATTCCAGTTTTCCAATGCTCTCAGCTTCCAACATCAGTTGCAGGAGATCTTTATTGTAAAATGGTTGCTAATGGGTGAAACAAAATAGATGTAAGTATTTTTTAAACTAGCATTATTTACTAACAAATAATTATTATTGGAGATCATTTATGGTAACAGATATGAAAGAAAGTCTAGACTATATTTATTTTGTTGATTTATTACTCAATTTCGACAACAACAAAATAACCCACTGCTTACAGCTTAAAGATTTTAATAGTGAAAATTTGCAATAAACCAACAAAATTAATTCAACATTTTTGAGTTTGAAATTTGCTGTTATTTGATACGGAGCTAATTGACATGATACCAATGTTATAATGAACCCCCCCCCCCCCAAAAAAAAAGAAAGTAGAAAAAGTTAAAAGTTAAAAACTGTTAATTACAATGAAATAAAATAAAATGCAGTTACTAACATCTGAATTTTTCCTCATTTGAATAACTTTTTCTGCAGTGTCCACAATGTAGTAACTAGGATCCGTCCTAAGATGGGAAGCTAATTTGACTAACTGCATGGTAGGTGCTCTCAGTATGGGTAAAATGGCTTTATGAAATGAATAAAAATAATATTATTGCCTTGGCTTGATTCACAAAAATATTGCAAAAAGAGAAAACTCTATATGATTTAGTTTGAGCTGTTGCTTCATTTGAATTTCTATGACAAAAAACACTGACCACTTTGAATATCCTATGAAAATTTCATATAAAAAGTTTTAGTCTTTCACAAAACATGGTTCAAAACCTTTTTATTTTGTTTAGAGAATACCTAATTTAGAAATCAGCAAAAGGACAAAATTATGATTCTTTTAAGTCACTGTAGAAACTTGTATTTATTCTGTCTTGTTGCTGATTACACAAAATACTGTAAAGCCATCTAGTGAGATAGTAACTTACCAGGCAGCATGATGAAGAATGGTCTCATTGCTAGCTCTAGGAACAAGTGTCTTGCATTGAGAAGTAAAGGATTTTGAGGGTCTTTTTGACAATCAATCTGAATACCAAAGGCACATTCACAGATGACCTCTAGTGTCATACACTGGAAAAACCTGCAAAGATAAAGTTGAGTATGTTGTGGTTTATGTTAGATTTAGTGATATCAATTTATCAGTCAGTGGCATCAATCAGCCAACTTATCAATTTAAAATGGCTTAAATATCACTATTTTACTAATATTGGTAAAGGCATCAACTATCCTCAAGGGGGCAAGGTGGTGTCAGATCCTTTTTTTTATATGATTATGTGTATGTCATTATCTTTTTTATTGTCACCAATATTCATAGCTAAAATAGCATGGTTTAGAATTTCTATATCTTGTTTCTATAAAAAAAAAAATGGTGTCCTTTATTTGTTACAAATCATGTGCACATGATATCAAATTGTAGCCAAGGAATCCTGAAAGCCAAAGATATGTGTATATTTTTCCACAAAAAAATTGTTGAAATGATTGATATGTAACCAGTGGTGAGGCTATGTACAAGGAATTAGGATGTCCAAAATTACCCAGACACACTAATATACATTGGAATTTATTTCTAAAATGGCCTAGTATTTGAAAGCATATTCCCCATGTTGTAGCCACAAATGTATTTTATTCCAAATTTGAGAAAAAAGTAATTCTTGAATAGAATCATTTTCTAAATGTAATTATGATGTTGAACCATTCTGGGTATCTTTTTTATTGAACAACATTAGCTTTAAATATTTTGCCTTTTATTATTATGTATTCTCTGGAAATAAACGAAAAAAATAATGAACATAAACTAGGAGAACACTTACTCAAGAATGTTAAACGATTCTCCTTTTTTACAGACTTCATTTAATCTGTCATTTAGGCACTTGACTCTGTTGTTGATTAAAGGATACATCTGCAAAGAAAGAGAAATGAACCCATGAAAATAAAACAATTGATGTTTTAAAGCATGTACAATAACCCCACCTGATAATGTGCCTAGACAAAAAAATAAAGATTTGTATACTAACGTACCTTTATACCCTTTATAATTTCCCTTTTTTGTCTTTGTATAGGGAGGATGAATGTATAAATGACGGAGGGCCCCATGGTAGACCAGCTAGCTGAATGGGTTATCCTCTTTAGATATCAGCAAAAAAACAACATAATTAAGTATCACCAGAGAAAAAATAAAGTATTATCTTATCTTATTATCTGAACATACCCTTTTCATTTTTGATGATGAAAACGTTGGATTTGAAATGGTTCTAAGTCTTTTCCATTTGCCCCCACTTGCAGTGAACATGTGAATACCATGGTCTGAATCAGGGTCTGGTTGAACTGGAAAAAGCTGAAGAAATGGGTAAAGAATTATAGATTTAGAAGATAACCATTTCACAAATGTTTAATGAAAATCAAACATATGGTGCCAGTAGATGAGTAATTAGGAATCAAAATGAGAAAAAGAATCGGTTAACTAATGGAAGAATAGATAAGTGAATGAATGACTGAATGAATGACTGAATGAATGAATGAATGAATGAGGAAATCTACGTCGAACATATATTTTTACCTTTCTGCTATGGAATTTGCTGAATTTTTTCACTAAAACTTGTTTGCAGACTTCTGGATCCGACGACACTAATATAGGAGTAGGTCCTTCATAATAGCCATAGGTTTTCCCATATTTTTGAGTCCAATATCGCAACTGTTCAAACAATTGCTGCAAAAAACAAAAGATACGATATCAATGTGGAGTGGCTCAATTGCAATCATCAAAGAAGACCTTTTTTTATTAATTACATACACACATTAAGAAGCAAAAAAGCTACTCCCAATATATTTTTTAATTTATTTGCAAACCTGTTGGGAGTAGCTTTTTTGCTTCTTAATGTCAAATTGTCTGCTGGTAATGGTAACATACACATAGTACACATACAATATCCATTTAGGATAATAAGCAGGCATTTTTTTATTCAGGAGATCCGGTTATAAATCCTATGCAATGCAAAAATGATCATTTTCTTAGAAAAATTATGCATGATGACCTTGAAATCTGTTGCTATTTTTTTTTCTCTCTTCAAAGTTCAATATCTAGTTCATACATTAACAACAACAAAAGCCAAAACAAAAAAAAAGATATCAAAGAAAATTTCATCATAAAAACCAGCTTTGCCTTTTCTAATTTTTTAAAGTACAGAATCTTGTAAAGAGTCCTCAATGTTAAAGTAAATTTTTCAACATTCATGTAAATGTACACAATTGATGATTGACAAGAGTTTTCACAACATCAAGGTCGTTAGTTGACCTTTTCAAACCTTTTAACAAAAAGAGAAATTAAATTGGCAAGAAGTGCTTTAAAACGTCAACAATGATTGAAAAGGAAGTATACAAATACATAAGTGTATGCTTACTAGTAATATGTCCCTTTTTTATTCTTAATGGACAAACGATGTTTGAACTTATATGTTTACCCATTTCTCCTAATGGAAATATAGTTTCTGTGTCTATTCATCAAGTAAAAGCATTCCAGAGACAAGTATCATGAAAAATCTAAGTTTTCCCAAAGTAATGAAAAAATATAACCTTCAAACTCCTTTTCTGTTCCATTTTTATAATTATTTTAAGATGAGCAGTCACTATAATGGTCACAGTCTCTAAGGTTAAAGATGGTAACCATTAGTTAGCTGCATGAGTCTTTTATTTGAAGACAAAACATTGAAGAAATATGAAGCTTTGTTACTTTACAAAGCTTGCTTTTTGAAGTATATATGAACTGATTTCTAAAGATCAATAAATATAACGCTGGTGACAAGGTGAATTTGTGGATTCTTTATATGGCAGTTCTAATGCCCTGAAGATTCTTCTGGGTTTTTTATTACATCGTTCTTAGGATTTTTAAAGAACTTCAACACTACAATATAATTTGATTTTCCAGATCATTAGTCTGATCAAAGTATATACAATACAACTAGAATATCAACCCATCTCTATAGAATCTAATGAAAGTAGTTTAAATTCAAAGACATTATCACCAGAGTGCTAGTTACAATGGACATATTGTAAGATTATGCTGAAGGATAAAATTAAAAAAATATCTTCGCAAACCACCTAGAGGGCAAAAACGAAAACATTTCTATTTTTGATAGACCTTAGAAGTGACACCTATATAAAACGATATCATTCTATTATATCATAATTATTTGTCTGACTGACTGATTATTTTCTCCCTGTGCCTTTCATTTTCACCTTATGATTTTTTTGTAACACAGCACAAAAAGATTGGCTAAAAAAGCCTCAAGCTTTTTGCTATTACAAACATTTGAGATGAAAATAACACCTGGTCTCATGATATTATACATGTATGGTGATTCAATTTCTTTAGATCCTCCTGAACAGTTCTTGGGGTGGTCTAATCTTGAGAGAATATACCATGAAAATAAAAAAACATCTGAATCTGAAATTTACTTTTTTTTAACAATATCATTTATCACCTATACAAAAATCACATTATATTTTTCTGCTGAATAATTTCACTCAATAACAACCCTTATTATCATTTTATTTCTAAGTCAAGAAATCTGTATCGAGAAAACATGGCCTTTCAACTTAAATCAAGATCACAAACTCGTACAATGTAAGGCTTGTCATAGAAAACATCCATCTATGAAATTATGAATTTGTGTGGGCCTTTTTTCTGCACCACAACACTGTAAAAAGTCCCTGGATTATGATTGATGACATTATCACTGTAAATGCTGAATGTACAATGATCAAAAGAATAATTTTCATTGTCAAGAACAATATCAGGGGTATGAGTATCATTTCAAAAAGCTTAGGAGAGCTTTAGGGTCTGTCTGGTTTATCTTGTAATAGTTTTTGTTTAGAAATAAGGCCAGGAAACATTTATACATAATTCAAGTACATGTGTACACATGAAACTTATTGACACTATGTGAAACACACTACATGACACCTTAGTAAGAAGGTGGGTGGGGGTCTTTTTATAATAAAAATTCACTGACTTTTTAACCTTCTTGCCAATGTTCTTAGCATTATTTCCATGTTTCTATTGATACTCAGTAACAAATATCAGAATACGATGAGCTTTAAGATTAGCTGACCAATTAAGGCATCAAATAGATTTTGAATTATTCTTTTGAATATTAAAATATTGTTTGAATGACCCAATGCAATAAGTAATCATACATAAACCAGTTTGTCATTATATTCTTCTTTATATATCAGTACTCAAAAGCAAGAAAGCTACTCCGAATAAGTTCATTTTGAATTTATTTGCAAATTTTCGTTGTGAGCTACAACATCTTCAGGCAATAATTCAATTCATATCAGTACTCATAGTTACATATTATAGTTAGTTTTTTTACCAACATTTTTTTCCCCTGAGGGATCAAAAGTATTTTTTTTCTTCTCAGGAATCATAAACTCAATGACACAGAAACATTGCCAAAAAGCCTTTAGTTAGCAATTCATTTGAAATGTTCTCACTGGTATCAACATATTAAACTGTGATGAAAATATGAGATTTTCACCGTGTCTGTGTACAATTTCTCAACTTGATTCACTCATTAAGCAGTACGTGTTTGTAGCCTTATAATGAGATAATTTTTTAACATGCAGTGTCTCTAATCATGTTCATCATGCTTTGACCCCTAAAGTATCATTTCAATTAGAAATTTAGATAATAAATCGTTAATATATGGAGTATTATGTACGACCTGATACCAACATGTAGAAGTTTGACACACAAACAATGTAAGTATATTAATGACAATTATAGTTTGGTAATGGAGATTAACTACCTAATAATGAAGCATATATTAATGGGTCGCAAAGTGCTTCATCATGGGTTACAAATATTATAAATGATAGCCGATTGCAGGTGTTCGTAGAATTATAATTCTGCCTCAGGACCTCCTACTTGAAAACTTTCATTCAAATCAATGAAAGTATAAGCTTTCATAATTTGTTTTTTTGCTTGAATAATTGGTACCTGTCTCTATAGAAGTTTTTTGGATGACCTTTTCTGTCCCTTTAGCTTCTATTTGATATAAAATGATCTAGAATGTTAATCATTTACGAAAAGAACCATCATCCTGATTTAGAGACACACAGGTAGTCAATTGACTCATAGAAAGAGTTCAGCCCAGTGTCAATGTTTAGCTGTCAAAGAGAGGCAACTGACCAACTAGGATGAGTTAAATGACTTCCCCCAAGAGTCAAACTGACTCATAAAAAGTCCAGCACTTTAATAAGTCAGTATGACTCTTGGAAAAGTCTCTTTTTGCTCTTTGGGAAGCTACTTTTACTCAAATTAGGTGGTCAGTTGTCTATCGATCTTTCACAGCTTGGTTTGACATAGGTTTGGACTCCATTTTATGAGTCAATTGACTCTGAATTTGCTCACTGCTCAATATCAAGGGCTTCTGTTGGGTATAGTGGTTATTATAGCTGACAATGCCAGAGACTGGATTTTGATGTTGTTTTGTCTTTGAGTAATAAAATGTATAAAAATAACACTCAAATAATGAATGGTTCTACTTACTTTTGATGGTTTAAATCTGAAGTTGCCTTTCAGCCAATTTGGTTCAGGGCCTGGAATTCCTCTTGCTTTGAATACATTGTGCTTCTGTTTTCTAACCCTAAAACATGAAAAAAATCACCAACTTAGAGTTATAATGGTTGGACAGAAGTTTGGAATTGATCAATCCCCCAGAGGAGTTTATTGACTTCCAGACACACTTTTGGAATCCTATGTCAATTATAATCAATATATGTCCTGGTATAAAGACACACTAATGTAGATAGCACACTAGTCTTTTTGAAACAGTTTCATTTGAGGATTAGGATTAAATACTCCTGTTTAAAGCTAAAATAGGATTAAATTCTCCTGTTTAAAGCTAATCCTCAAATGAAACTGTTTCAAAAAGACTATAGTGTGCTATGTACATTATATAAACCAAAGGATATTGACTCGAAATTGGAAAATAAATGGTTTTTAATCGATTCAACGAAGTGAGTCTGACCACAGCCAATTTGCTTACAATAACAGCAAATACGATTAACCTATGTACACTTTGAAATACAGAAACATAGGGAACTAAATATTTTAAATGATAATACAATTGAGAAATGCATAATGTATTTATGACTTGATATACATACCAATAAAAAATTCCCAGTAGAATGGTAGCAACTGTCAGGAAAATGGAAATACTTAGACTCATGTTGCTTCAGATCTTTTTCAAACGATGTAATACTGCTTTATATTTTCTGCATGCCGCAATAAATTGAAAGTAAAAATTTGAAGAAAAAAAAATGAATGAAGCGCCTTAAAATTATTGGTTATACTTATGACTCAGAAGTGGTGTTCCTTTCTACAACATTAGCATGCTGTATTGTCATTTTTGACATTTTGATAAATTAGATAACTTAGGCTGTTAAAAGACATGACCCAAATCAACCTTACACTAACTGTATTTATTCCAGTGGAACTATCAAATTCACCCGTTTGACAGACAATATTATCTCTATTTGAAAATGCTTTTTCTATTACATTTTTTACCAAGATTTCATTATTACCAATGTTAATTACCTATCGTCATTGAAATCACCCTTTACAAGTAATAGTTAATGTGATCATTAAGGAAAGCAGTCCTTTTGCTAGGTTTAACTGAATATGGTTCATTTACACCTATGAAAAGTCTCTTTCATAAATAAGTTATGTAATAAATGGGTTGAAAAACTGCTTGGTATATCTTTATAGATAAACATTTGTGGAATTTTTAGACAGTTTCAGTGTTTGATAATATCAAGCTGATAAATAGCTAACATATTTTGGAAAGAATTCATATTTATTCAATGAAAATATCAAAGTTCAACACCTTGGGTGATGTAAGTAACTTGTGATTGAATCATTCTCTAAAGTATGTGAAATGTCATCAAAATAACACAACAACAGTTTGACAAGTTGACAACATTTCAGGTGAAATTTGTACAAAAACAATCAAAGTTAAACACTAAAATGATCTAAAATATATCTATCATCGTTATCATGTACGTCTCTATGCATTGGTTTCCATTCATGATCCATGCATCTATTATAATAATGTGCTATATAGCTGCAAACACAGCATTTTATAATTCTAAAGCACTAGACTGACTAGTAAAAAATATTCTATGAAAGTATAGCATATCTAAGAAAGTCAAAAGTCTCAAAGTAAATTACATTTATAGCACAAGTCCGAGGAATTTCATTCTGCATAAAGACAACAAGTCAACATGTGCATAATTTTCATAACCTATAAACATCACACAATCGTATGAAATGCATGAAATCATCATGCATATCCTAATAGTAATACGGTGAGAGTATTTAAACTAGCATAATCATAAAGAGACAATCTGAATCAGCTACCTACCTTGATTCAAGTGCAAAGTCAGAATACCTAGACAAGAGTTGCTACCAAGTGGTACCAAGCAATGCAGGTTCTTTAAATCTTAGAAGAGATGCTTGCCCAATGACATCTACAGCTGAAGTGAACAAGCAATCACAAACTTTTGATTATAAACTGGGAGCAAATAATAGTTATTCATATACGTTATAATCTATTCATTGTTTGCTTTTTGAATTTGGTTAAGTGGACCTAGCTTTTGTAATAAGATAACAACTAGATAGCAGTGACCTTAGTTATAGGTGCATCTTTTTAAGTAAACTTTTGTAGTTCTGGTGGGGGGTATTATTGTATACTTATAGATCATCTTAAATAAATTCTTTTGATATGAGTAAGTACATATATTTCTGATTGATTGACGTAAACATTGTCTGACGTTCTAAGAAGAGTAAATAGTAGCAATGAACTTTTTATGATTTTTTATCAAAGAATGAAAAAAAAAATAGGAAGAACTCTGAGTGATACTATTCTTGTCAAAATTTCTATAGATACCTTATCAATAAGTCTGAATTCATGATACAGTAAGAACACAGAACTTGAAAAAAAAATATGAGGAAGTCAACAAGGTGCGTTGAGTGCACTTACTTGTACAATATGATGTATTTGTGGATATCTCCTTTGAGGAGCAGAGTAAAAAACATATAAGAATTTGGAGAATTTAAGAAATAAGGGGTTGGTTCAATATTTATTACATGACACATTCCATTTATTGTTTATGATAAGACAGGGGGAATTGGTGCATTTTTAGATTGGCATATATATCGAGGATTAACGTAAATGTAATCTAAAAATGTTGTAACAGTACTTTACACAAGTACAATCAATGCATCAAATATCTCTCTTCATTACCTCTAAACCCATCTTTACTACATGTTTTTAATTATATGCATAATTTCTGTGTCTAACAACTAAGAGTTTTCACTCCCCTTGGACAGGATGTTAATCCACCTCAGGTTACTTTTCTAGAGTTGCATTCTCTAGAAATCTCTTCTTGGATGGAGATTTCTCGAGACACAACCCTGAGAGAGAGGCCAAGCAGGGATAAACCCCCTAACCTGGTTAACCACAGAACCATCATGGTGAGACTATTTACAAGCACTCTTCGTTGGGATTCTTTGAAAAGTTCTTAAGATGTTGGAATATAGGGTTTTTCAAAATTGAAGTTCATCAGCTACTTTCAATACACATATCTGACCAATTAAAGTATATATTTTTGGTTTTAGCACTTCATTATGTACATTTCTACATCAAATAAAACTTGACATGTTAAAATAATTAATTTTTTAAAACTTTTTTTATAACATTTTAATCAACTCCTTCAATTTTCAAGATATCAAAATAAAAAAACTTAATCTCGAGCCTATTCATACCC
>JAVSBT010494635.1:0-19164 GCA_033118115.1 Pharyngocirrus eroticus
TACTTATAGTATTAATTATTAAATTACTTCCTCAACAAGCTAAAAAGAAAAAAGCAAACCGCTTGAGAAACAGCACGATCTTCCAAAACACCAGATCTAAGAAAATGACACATTGAAACCAACTTAATCTATGTTTAATTTTCACAATTTCATTTCCTAGATCATAATCACTGACAACCTCAATTTCAAATAAAATTATATTTTCTATGACTATGCCAGGATGAATCTATCTTGCATTTTTTGATAATTTAGTATAGCTACTTATCTTAGAAATTGGTCAATAATTACCTAGATAACTCTGCTTCTTTGCAATTTTTTTAAATAAACTGTCATGTCACACTTGTATAACATTTTACAAATATAAGACTTCAACTTCAAGCTCAAAGGATGGGAATTCCCAAACTTACAGTTTCAGTTTCAAGAAAACTAAATCAGGTATATCGAAAAAAAGCATACAAAAAGCAACGGTGTATTGTAATTTATCCAACCAAAGTTTAAAGAAGAACATTTCTTACCAAAATACTACATTCTGTGCTTGTGACACCTGATAGAAATTGCTATCATACAAGAAAATATCTCTGTTATTTCTCACAAAACACTTTTGACAGTTCCTGTGCACTTCCTGTGATGAGCTCAGCCAATGACATTGACCTTGGGAATCCCCAGATCAATCCACATATATTTTTAAGGGGTGCAGGGTTCTATTTCAATCTTTTCATTTACATAAGCAACATTTACCTAAATGTTATATTATCTGATACATATCAAATTATATATTTCTACTGAATTGAATGTATTTTCTTTAATCTAAGTTTTATAAAGGTTCCTGCTACATAATAAATACAAAAAACATATACCTAGATTATTTGTAATAGAATATTCTCGCGCACTGAACTATGGGAAGGAAATTGAAGAAAATATCTAACAAAAAGAGATATCAACAAAGAGGTGTGTGTGAAAAATACAGCAAAGGTGCGAATTTTGGAAAGATCGAATTGTGTAATAGAGTAAGATTTATAGTATATTGAATTGGAATTATAATTAATTCAATAATTATAGATTATAGAGACTACTTTTCATTGTCAACCGCTTTCAAAGGTTGACCTTAAAGCTGATGGCGCTAGAAAAAGGGAAGTCTTCAGAAATGATATCAACAAACTGTAAAATATTTGCTGGAGCTGTAGAAATCATACGACCGACAAAGCAAAAAGGACTTATCAGACATCCTAAAAGTATTATAATGAACTGTCGATTAAGTTGTTAACTTATTTGTTTATGATCTGCGATCACTGTTAACTGTGAACTCCATCCAAACAAAACAACTCAATCAGCTGATTTACTACTGAACTAGTTCATTTCTGTGGGAGAATAATTCTCATTTTGTGCTCTGAAAAATACTTTTTGGTTATCAAAGAAGTACAGTTACTACTCAAAAGACAGACAAATTCATGTTTTAGTTCTTATCAAGGATACCTTGGATAGGGACTATCAATCATCTTCCCTGTCTTTTGTTATCAACCATCCATATTAGTGGTGTTATTTTATTGTTGTACCCATCTTCAAAAGAAGGTATGAAGTTGCTAGAGAATGCCAAGTTTGAGGCAGTGAATCATGCTTTAAGCATGGAGATTGGTGGATGCAAAATAGAGGGCAGGTAAGATTTAAAGGCTAAGTTATAATTTCACTTTCACAGTTTCTTTGTTTAAAGGGTTTATTTACCAAAGTATTACTGGACTCCTTACTGACATACTGTCACTGATCTTCAGATAAATGTGACATACTGATAACAGACAAGAATGTCAAATCACATTGCTCATTTTAATTATTGACTTCTCTTTATTTCAGGATTGAAAGCTACAGTTGTAAAATGGCTGGGAACGATAAGAAATTATTCAAAGCTATCAGTCATGACACAGGAATGATGGCCAATGACTTGCAAGCTCTATCACCGCCACAAAACTTTCAAGCTCATAGCCCAAACAGGTAATACAAGACTTTAGAGAATAATTGAATAAACATAAAGTGTGAACTACCATTTCAAAGAATCATTGTTGTGTATCAAGTATTTAACATAAAAGACAAATGTTTTGATATTCTAAGCTGCTTAACTGCTGATCAAATCATAGCTAAGCAGTGCTTAAAGTGACAGAAATCCAAAACACCCCTACATTCAACGGGCTCTGAGTCTAGATCACAACAGAACAAAGTACATAATTATGAATTTCACTCTGAGTGAGAAATTATTGTTATCTGTAAGACTGACAATCTTAGATTCCTTAAGTAACCAATTTGCATTCAGTATTATTCTATTTTATATAGATGTACAATGTTTTCTTTGACAAAGGTGTGTTTGTGGGTCCCCAGGAATTGAAAGAAATACCTGTCATAAACATACTAGCAGTTCCAAATACCAATGAGCATATATATACACATACACTCATTGATTATATCAACTTATCAATATAAATTCTTGAAAAACTGAACATTTTTTTTTAATTTTAGGGACTATAGCAGAAGTCAAAGTGATGAAGGGGAAGGCCCTTTGTGTGACACCATCAGTACAAAGACATTGTTTTATCTAATCTCAACGCTCAATGCTTCTTTTAATCCTGATTATGACTTCAGCAATGCAAGAAGTGATGACTTCTCTAAGGAACCAAGCCTTCAAGTAAGTACATATACCTTAACTTCAAAAGTAGATGTTTTTGTTTAACATCGGTATAAACTTAAGGAGCAGGAAGAAAAATTAAACTAGTGATTCCACATTTGCTTCAATTAATTTTGAATATTTGAACTTTTCATAATCATGTATGTTTATCCACTTCATTATCAGGAACAATAATTATTTAATTTTTTCTTTTGTATTATTTACACGGAAGAGTAATTTCCCCACTGTGGGGCCATCAAGTCATATCTTAGTCAGCATGTATCATGTTGAATATTACAGGAAGTTGAAAAATGATATTTCCTCAGTCAGTCAGTGAAGGATTGATTCACTCAAATGTTGAAGTTTTCCTTTGAAAATAGAACTAGTTCAAAATTGAAAAGATCCCTCATTTTTCATCGGAAAGGAAACTAAATGAATATAATGAGTATCGCATTCTAGGTTGGACCCACCATTTTCTTTTCAAAACGGATTTTTTTTCTTTTCTGTACTATAACCGAAATTGCATGCTGAGAACAATCTAAAGAAGTGTTTCATATTCTACTATTGCGCAAGAAATTATGAAAAAATTATTTGAGGTGCAATATGAAATTTAGAAAGGAAACTTAATTAAAATGTTTACCAAATTTCATGGCACTCATATTAAATTTCAAAACAACATTTATAAACAGAATTTAAAAAGTGACTAATTCTGTTTCCGTTTCTCTTTTTAAAAACCTAGGGCCCCAATGCTCATTTGAAGTGAAACACTAAAATTAGTAGACATAAAGCTTAGAGTACATAAGAACGTGCAAGAGAACACTATGATATAATACACATCTAATACAAAGCTATTATTATTTTGACCTTTACATGAACCACTCAAAGCACAATACTACCTGGATTCAGTGAATTGCCAGGCCAGCAATGTTGATGGTTTGCCAGTAGTCAGTAATAGTCTTGCTTTAATGTTATAAACCGAGCATGCTAAATATCAATTAATCATTATAGTAATAATAGAAATGTGTGCTAAGTTAATGATTTTTGTGACATGTTTTGGTCCAGCAAGAAGAATTCAATATTATGCCAACATAGAGATCCCTCAGCTCCCCTCCCCTGATAGCAATTTTGAATGTGTCCCTATTGCAATCATAAAGCTATAATAATGAGTATACAACATAGTGAATTCTTGAAGGCATATAATGATAATATAATATAATAATTATGTTTGTCTGTACAAATTAAGACTCTTTACAAACATCTTTTTTATCTGTTTGATTGATATTTAGATTTCGAATAAAACTTAACAAAGTTTTGTTTTTTTCTCTTATGGGATAATTCTATATGTAATTTTACACTAGGTCTGTTGAGGACTTATTGATAAAATATTTATTGAACGGAAACTTGGTACTTAGAAGGAACACTTAAAAGTTGGCCAGCATAATCTAGTGTAATTGTGTTTACAAATCTTATAAACAGTAGAACAGCCTAAATGTCTTTTTATTCTCTTGTCGCATGTCAGTGCATGTTGTTGTATCAGTTAAAATGTACAAGCACATCAATGGTAACATTCAGTTTAATTGAAATTATTATTCATAACAACAAAAGGTATACATGTAGTTATAACTTCAGGGGGGCTTTATACTCAACTGAACTTTGTGTCACTAATGACACTATGCCTTATGGGTTATGAATTATGATGGTTGAGCTCAAGGCTTACAAAATAGTATGATGTATCCATAACTGTAATTTTACATTGCTTGTTTGTTGACAAGAGATATCACAGTTTGATACATGTCAAATACAACATGAAACTGAATTGATGTAATTTATAATGGTTGTTTGATATACATAAATAATGACAGTTAAATCATGCAAAGACTTGTCCTTATTAATTATACCAAACTGTGAACATATTGATTGATATTGTCAATTCATCAATTTGTTTATCTTGTTCACTGTTTCAAAGATTGGAGGGTGTGAAACTTATGTGTATGTGATGGTTATTACAATAGCTAAACAATAATGCAATGTCATGTTTCCAACTTTTTTTAAAGTTTATCTAATATATTGTTGTTCTTTTCAAAAACTGTTGTTATCTCCAATACTTTTTACAATCAGTTGAGAAAAAATTTATTTGCTGTTCAACTTCAACCCATTTTATTATTTTTTTCCAGTTTGTTATGTAGTTTTTATTGCTTTTTTTTTGCTAATTCTGTCCATTTTTTCTCCAGTTTGTCATGAATGCTGTGGAGACCCAGTTATCTGCTATTGCTGGTGATGTCTTCCCTACCCCCAACCACCAATTATGGACAACTATTGATGAAGAAATGTCACTCATGGACTGTGACATATACAGGTAAACATATCAATATGTAGAAGAAAACAGAATAATTCTTTGGTGCTGTTTCTGTTGTTGATTAACCCCTGTCCTTTCATATCATGTACATATAAGAATGAATCTAATCTAATGTCTTTATTTCCCCTTTGTAGCTATAATCCAGACCTGTGTTCTGATCCATATGGAGAAGAAGGCTGCATCTGGTCATTCAATTATTTCTTCTATAACAAGAAATTGAAGAGAATTGTGTTCTTTACATGCAGAGCCACAAGGTATATAAATATTTTTAATTCTAACATTTATCAATATTTACATTTTGGCTTGTTTTATCTAACGAGACAGAACACCTATCATGTCTCATATCTCAATTGTAATTAAAATGCCATCAAAATAGTGAGAATGCATATTGGTGCACTTTTGGAAGAAACTCAAGGCATGACACTTTCACAATGAAAACCTTATTACCCAATTAGTTGTTTCTTATATTGTTTCAAAGTCACAAGAAAATATAACAGGGTGTATTTGTATTTCTGAAATAACTTCAAAATCCTAGCTCCTTTTTTCCATTATATTTCACTGTTATTGTATCTGACTGGCTGACTAAAAAGAATAGTATTTTTTAATTTAGGTTGTCTCATTGATTTTATTATCTTTCTATTGGTAGTGGTGGTGCAGAGACAAGTGCAGACTCTGGAATGGGAAATGAGCTTAGCATGGAGATGAGTGGTGATGAATTCATGAATGACACAGTAGAAAATGAGTAAGTTGATTGGATATCATTTATTCATAGAATGTTCTGCTCATGATAAAAAAATAATCAACCAACCTTCCTGATTGTAGCTTTGATTTGAGAAAGTATTCTTTATTTTAAGCAGTGGCTGATCTTCTCTTGACAACAATAAATATTTTGATCCACTTTGTGCTTTTAATGATACTCCAATTTTTGTTTTAAAAAGAATCAATTCACCTAAAAAGTGGTGTAATTGTTTAAATGTATATCTCTGTGTCAATGATTTGATGTTTTCTGAGAATATAGTAGAAAAAAACCTGGAACATGTATGTATATCATCCTATTGATGTTATCCATTTCTTTTTCAATTGCAGTTTTCCTACTTCGTATGATGGTTATCTGGAATAAGTGACATTGTTAAGAATGCTTTGAAACAGTACAGCCAGACAATGCTTCAGTCTCAGAAAATCTGGACAGATATATTCAAGCTTCTAAAGTCTTAGGAGGATTTGTGGGATTGCTGTTTTATGTAGATGCTTTTGAGAGATATTTTCATGTTCTATGGTTTTAATTCAATGTTTTTATGTCAGTCATTTCTGTTTTGTATGTTTGTAATTCAGTCATCACAGTTGATGTTAAAAGTAAACATTACCACCATGGCAACAGCAGCTTTAAAGATCACACGTTTGTCTATAGCTACTTGTTTTTCTTAAAGTGTAGATCTTGCCATTATTTGTAGTTCTGTAATAGATGACAGGGATGTTTTTGTAAAGAACTATTTTGTCATTCTAGTTTTTGCAAAACAATTTAGCAAGGAGCTGCTCCTCTTATATTTTACAGTTTACTTTGCAACCTTGGCCAGTTAATTAATCCAAGTTTGATTTTGTCATTCTTATATTTTTTTTTACAAACTTAAAAGTGTAAGAGAGATATGCATGAATCTCATTGCAAGATGGACTCTGTATGCTTTTTTATGGAGCTTCATGCAACATTAAGTTGCAAAACAAAGCACAATATTTTAGTCATATTGGTTGTAGTAATATCTTGTGTTGCCTTCAGTTTATGGAAAGCTTCTTCACCTAGTTTTTCATGTAATATTTACTGAGTATCTAAACATTTCTATAAAAGAACATGCAGAACAAAATAATGTATAAAATGCGTGAGAATTATTTGCTTTGCCATGTGAAAAAACCAAGTTTGATTTGAACACAATTTATTTTGAATAAGTTATGTACATGATTGGTAAATTCTGAGACATATGTTAGTCAGAAAGTTCTTAACAGTTATCATGTTTGTGAAAAAAAAATGTTATCTTTAAAAGGTATTCAATGAAAATATAGGGTTTAGACTTATGGGTGAAATCACATCTTGGATTTTAGATAAAGAGGTTTGCTGCACTCAAAACTTTGGGAGAATCAGATGGTTTTTAAAAGTAATTTTTATGTAGTACATGTTAGTGAAACCGTTAAATTGTTTATGTATTTTTATACCATTTTCAATGAGTATTAAGTAATTCCAATTTCTTTTACTAATCAGATCTGTTGATTTGTTAATGAAGGATTGTTTTAGCATAGTTTTGCTGCTGTTTTACTGTTTGAAAATTGGCACAAAGCTGTAGATATATTGATGAAACGGATTGTTTTAATTATGAGAATATGTTTTGAGTAGATCTTGCTACATTGAGCTTGGAGTACAAAGTGTTCAAGTCACTCTGGTATTTTAAGGTGTTAAAATAATGCAAGTCATTATGAAGGAACTGATTAAGTTTAACTGTCAAACAGTTTTTCTTGTTTGATTCAAGAATTTGGTCCACTCTATATGTGAGACAAAATGGTACTGAAATTTAATTTCTCAGTGGGAATTGAATATTTCTTTTGAATTAGGCAGTTACTTGCCTTATCATTAGTATTTGATGAGATAAATCAAAAACTATTTTCTGTCTTGATTTAAAAACTGGGTGATGCCCATGTAATGAAACAGTGACAGTTATGGAATATTGTGTAACTACTATATGTGTTACAAAAGAGGGTGAAAAAAATATGAACACTCGTAGTTTTTTAAAACTGCAACCCAAGCCAAGAGTGATAATAGCACTTGAAAGAAAGAAAGGAGAATGAAAACAAAGAGGAAGAAGTGTACTGCCAAGTTTTTGAGCTGATAGATTCCTTATTTGGTGTTAACTCCGCCTGTGTGTCCACCTGGTGTATAGAGTTTTCATTACAAGTATAGAATTAGAAATATGTGTGAAATTAACATTGCTTAACGGACTGATCTCTTTCTGTAGAAGATAAACTATTATTTTTCTTTTTTTTGTTCATTATTTCATGTGATGTTTTGATAGAAACTGCAGACAATTTATGTTTTGTGATTGTCCAAACACTTCTTCACCCACCTGAGCACTTGTACAGTACCACATGAATGGTAAAAAAAGCAACAATGTTACCACTAAGAGACTTTGATTGGAATACTATCCTCCGGTGAATGTATGAAGACACCAAAATATGTAGATATTTTAGTAAAATAAGTTTGCTACATGCATATTTTCAGGTGACTTTAAGTTGGCATTAAAATTTTGAGAAAAAGAAAGAAAGGGGGACAAGCATTTTTTCAAGAAAATTTGTCATGGTTCAATGTGTACAAATTATAGATATAACAATATGTGTTCTTTGAAATGAAAAAAAAATGTCTCATAAACAGCAGCAGAAGACTGTTAAAATGTCCCCTTTAGGTAAATCATGTTATTAAATGATTATCAAGACTATGTGCTGTCCAATATCTTTGCCTACTCTTGTACATAGATCCTAAAATAAAGGAAGGTTATAACATTATTACGCTGTTATTGTCATTTCATCTCTTCATTCTGTCCCCTTTATTTTTTCTTTTGGTATTTCCAAAATAAATCCTCAGAGATCTGCTTAATTGGCTCTAAGGACATGTATTTGTTTGTGAAACAACAGTCTAGACAATTTACTTTAAATCATTGTTCATTATTAACTCATAATGGCACTAATATCTTTGATATTTTTTCATTTATTATTTTACATTTATTCAACTTGCACCATTATTATTCCATAGGACCCATGGGAAATAAGACTATGACTTTTATGGGTTATCCTAGGCAAATAATGCAAAAGATTTAGTTTCTCCTTTTATTCTGTATAAATCACTTGCTGTATATCATGCTCATTATTAAATCAGATCAACACATAAAACCCTTGTAAGTTGTTAAAGTTACAGTATACTATAGGGACTGATAGTTATGTAATATGACCTTGAGAAAATGCTTGAATCTGGTGCCAAACAAAGCAATACACCTTTTCACAAAGTAATACTTGGAAAAGGGTAGTGCTAATTTGCTTTTTTATCACATACAACAATTAAAGCCACATTGTAAAATGCTATGCTTTAATGAAAGGGGTTGTACTAATCCTTTGTGTGTCACCAGAATAGTATATAACTATCACACCTTATACATTTCACCTAAATCATCCATTCACTTATTGCGTTACGAAATCGAGAACGTTTACGTATGACGTATATGCACATGTGGCTTTTCATCAGGCAAAGAGGAAACCTGGGGATTGGGACCTCTTCATTTGTTTCAAATTTTACTACATTAAATGACATTTACGTCCTTCTTTCTAGCGAACTGATTTCAGTCATCTAAGCCTTATTTCAAAGGATGGGTAATGCCCAGACACAAGAACCTCCGTTCTACTGCGATCATTGTGACGGGGGCCATAGTCCATTTGCTACTGAGGATAATCCGATATACGCTAGTCAACGAATATGGATGATGTGTGGAACCCTTATCACAGGAGCCATGATGGTGATCGTTGTGACTCTTGCTATTTCAAAAAATATGCCTGATTGGTGGGTCCCTATTTCCGCCGTTATGATAGGGGCTTTCCTATTCATGGCAGTAACATATGCTTCTTTGACGAGAGGAGGGTGGCATGACATAGAAGGTGAAGATCCAATGCTTACAGACTTTAATTGAAGAAAAAAAAGCCAACATTTTTTTACCAGTCTGCGTTTCATTGCGATAAGGAAACCCCAAACTCATACAAATCTAAGCAATCAATTTAATCATCGTTAAATCCTTCAACAAAGATCATAAGTCTTCTTTCCAGATTTTCCCTGAGAAATAAAAAAAGCCTGTTTGTAAACAAACATCTGAAATCCTTGCCTTAGCGACACCTGGTGAGATTGTTGACAGATATATTCACAGCATCCAATAATATCTCGACTTTTATTTACTGCTGAATATTACAGTAGCGTCGATTTACATTTACAAACAGATGCCCTCTCAATCGAGTGATACACCATCACAAATTTAGAGTTCTGTAAGTCGCCTTCAGCTCCACGGAGCTCTTTTTTAGGTAAGTTTTCAATGAAGTTCATAGATGGATTTGATGACAATTATTTGCAAATGATAAAGTCATTGATTGGTGTAGGGGCTTCCTACAAACTCTAGGAAAAAAATCTGGTTTCCGAGTTTTTTTTCTCGGAATTAGGCCCAAATGTCGTCTGAGTAAACATCTATCTGTCTAGGTCCAACAAGTCTTTAAGTGTTAAACGTGAAATCCACAAATAAACAGTTATCAAGCTGAAGTTTTACAAAGCTGCTATCTGGGGAAACCATTTCTTGTGCAAACATTTTCACAAAAATAGATTTGATTTGTTGTCCAACCGGCAACTGCATACCCAATGATCAATGGATGTCCCTCCAAAAATCAATTCAATTGTCCTGATAATCAGGTTGATTTTATGTATAACTTTTGTCTCAGATTAGATTCTTTACCATACCAGAAAAAGGCTTGAAAATCGTAACTTGGTAGTATAATATTATAAGTTTAATCTCCCATTGTAGTTTGTCAAAATCAAATGTAGACGAGTCCATTAGTGGAGTGATAGTGCTCTTTAAATTAAAGGAATGCTATATTAGGATGTTATCCCTAGGCCTAGGCAGTCCTAATGAGACGATTATATTAAATCAAAGAAATGTTTGTTGTTCACAGAAGCCTAAAGATGATGCCACCAAAGAAGGCTTTGGCTGCTCGCCAAGAAGAAGCAGCAAAGTCTGAATCCGTGGAAACTAATTCTTTGCCTCCCGTAGTAGAGAATGATAAAGTAGAGAGTAAAGATGGAGAGCAGAATGAAGTGGATAAGAAAAAGGAGGAGGATACCAAGGAACCAGTTATGAAAGAAAAAAAATTAATGTATGACCCTAGTGATGCCATTGTAGAAGGTAAAAGACAGAGGTTTCTTCCCGTTGGAGAACAAAAAATGAATGACTGGTAAGCGAAAAAATGTTAGGTAACACATCAAAGTATCTATTATTATTAATCAAGATATTTGCATTTCACTTAATCATGAGATTTAAATATTACCTGTTATAAGGATGTAAAATAAAAGTAAAGTGGAGCCATTATCCCCATTCTCTGTAGCACAAGCAACTGAGTTTTTTAACCCCCCCCCCCCCCTAGACAGGATGCAAGTCTATATCAGGTTACTTTCCCAGAGTATTTATGGTACCCATTTATTGTGTTCTGGGTGAAGAAGTGTAAATTGGGACTAATTACCTTTCCCAAGGGCACAGACATGGGGCAAGGCGGAGAATCGCTAGGCACATGCTTTGTCACTGAGCCATTATGCTCCCATATTATAATTATGTCATTAAGATATGATAACCTGTTTACTCTTAGTTTGTATGTGATAGTATTTCCATAATTATGCAATGTATTGACAGACTCTCCTTTCACCATCATACTTTTCTACTTGTAGGCTCACTGAACATCTAGAAGAAAGAGAAGAGACAAGGTTGGTGGCTGGAGATGTATATGATGCCTATTTAGAGTCCTGCTCTTCAGCAGCTATTCCAGTCATGGAACAACATCTTTTTAGTAGGGTAGGTATATTTTAGGTTGCCTGCAGGGTTCTAAAGATTGCCTTATTGTCTAAGGGAAGTAGACTACAAATTCAAGTGTTTTTTTAATGACGTATCAACCTCTCATGGCATGTATCAATGCAAGAATGTCATATGATTGAGAAAAGAAAATTGATGGTATCATGTGCTAATAAAAAGAAATATTTGAAAGTGAATGGGATGCAAAGGTTTAGATCTGTTCAATCATTACTTATAGAAAACAAAATCATGTTGACTATTATTTAAAGTTTTGCACGATACACATTTCAGGCTGTGAAAAGCATGTTCACCAAAGGGTATGGGATTAAGGAAGCTTCACCTTACAAAACAGTGCTGAGAGAAAAGAAAGTTGTGAAGAAGAAACCAAAGATTCAAGGAGAAACATTCAAGCTTAAAATGAGAGATATAATAGAGACAGCCATAAGAGACCTAGGAAACCCAGTATCCTTCTTTAAAAAAAATGATATTTGTTTATTATAATCCATATTTATTTTCAATTTATATGAACTCACTTTGTTTGTTTATTTAAATACTCTGCAACAATATTGACTAAAAATACTATACATGGGTGATTACAGGTTAGTAATAAATGGAAGTAACCTGGAAAAAAGTGACAAAACAACTTATTTTAGGCTTTCCATGTTAACATGATGTGAATGGTATTGATTCTATTGAATTAGCTGTTGATTGAAAGTTGCAACTTGTATGCTATATTAATATTTCCTTAACCAATACACAGCAAAAAGGTCTGCGTTTTAATACTCTGAAACAACATCTGAATTTGAGATATCCAGCTTTGAGGCTTGATGTCAGACCAGATTTCTTGAAGAAAGCACTTCAGAGAGGGGTCTATTACGGACATTATATTCTGGTAAGTGGAATTGTTTTGGCAGGATCATAACCTTTTGTTGGGGGCGAGTGGGGATTCTGAGAGTTCTAACCCAAATAATAATGCCAAAGTTTTTTTTGGTTCCTCCAGACAGTCTGAAAACACACCAATTAGAAGTTAACTATAATCCTCTGAAAAATTCTAAGAAAAGTTAAGTATAATAGTTTAAGGGTCTAGCTTTCAAAACTTTTGCAGAGCCATTGTTTTGATGTTTTAATAAGATACAATCATTATGGGTATGTTGTAAGCTAATTTTTTTGTATAGACCAGATTTTCATACTATTTCTTTATAGATAAAGGGTGTAGGTGCCTGTGGATTCTACGGTCTCCCTCTGCAACCTGGTGAAGAAGTAACAGAAGAAAATGATGTTAAGAAAGAAAAAAAGGGAGAGGACAAGGAGACAACAAAGGTAGGAAAAAAGTTTATGGCCCTTGCTACCTCTAAAATCAATAAATTGGTCTGTCCAATCTCCGGAAAAAAATATTGGTGCTATGCATGTCAAAAATGTTTGTTAAAAAACCTTTTTAATTGATTTACAGGAAAACGAAGTAGACACAACTGAAAATGGTGAGAACTCGAGTGAAAAGAAAGAGGATGAAGAAGATAAAAAAAAAGATGATGCAGCTAGTGAAAAGGAGAAAACTGAAGGGAAAGAAAACGAAAAAGTTGAAGAAACCACAGAAGTTCCTAAAGCAAGGGGAGCTAAACGCAAAGCAGCTACAAAGATTAGTCATGGTGGCAAAAAAGCAAAACCAAAGAAAAATAAGAAAGGTTAGTTCAGCATTATTTGGCGTTGATAAAAGAAATTGCGTCTGAGGCGTTAGTGGTGTAGATAAGAGGTATAACTTTTGGATCAGAATGGTGGAATTTGAATTATGTATGGGGTAAATTTTGTATCAGAGGAACAAGGGAGACTGCCTGTTCCAAACGTTGAGTTTTATGATGTGACAGCTATCACTTGGTGGTGCAATATATTGACTCCCTTATGGAAGGGTGCACCAATATTTTACCTTTTCATCGTGCTGGATCATCAGATTGTCTTTTGGATTTGAATTATAGAACTATTTTGCTGCATACATTTTGAACATACTGTAAAATGAAAAATCAATCTGCCATTTTTATTATATTCATATGAAATGATTCTCTTCAGCTCAACCTAAGAAGGTATACCGCAATTATATCTTGCACGGTGACCCACAGAGAATTGAAGATTGTTTCCACATGGCTATGACATACATGTCAGAACCTAAAAGGGCATCAGTGCTAAGGATAAGAAAGTACATAGAAGATCATTATAGGGAAGTTAACCATGAAAAGTAAGTAAAGATGGAAAAAAAATTGGAGAGAGTAGTGATTTGACTTTGCATTTTTTAATCTCCTGATAATGTAAGACTAAATATAAAAATAATTCTACATCAAATTTAGTCAACGATGCTACTATGATGTCTGTGGCCAAGAGATGTGTACAGTTACAGATGAAAAGAATTGTATACTTTAAGCCTGAAAAAAATGCTGCTTTATTAAGTTGGCAAGTAACACTTTGTGTTATATGTTACTTCAGATTCAATTTGCATCAATTTCACATTCTCTATCAGATTCAAGAAAACAATTGCTACTGGTGAAGAGAAAGGATTTTGGGAGCAAGTGACTGGAGCCGGGGCTGGACTTGGTTCCTATAAACTTCTTATTGATGAATTTGACCCAACAGATGGTAAGTTATTCTATTTGTTTAAATTATAAAAAATTACATGAAAACGTTAATAGTGTAAACTTAACTGTTTGAGGTTTGGGAATTTAAAAGAATGTGTATTACAATTCATTTATCTAGAGTTAGTTAAAGACTTTAGCCTAAAAAAATAGATATTCATTAATATTATTTCTGTAGAAGTTTTAGAATCAATTGTGGGATGTTTCTTTTTGATTTTTGATTGTATTATGTTTTTGTTTACAGATAATGATTTGATAGGTATGACAGTGAATGCTATCATGGCGTGCAATGAGCCCAAAGAATGTTCGGCTTTACTCTTGAAAAGATATGTGACAGAATACCATACACAGTTTAAGATAGCAGAGAAACCATTTCTCTTCAAGAAAGCCCTGGAAAGAAGTGAGGCTAAAGGAGTGTTAAGGCAAGTTTAAATGGCAAAGTGGGAAATAAAAACATAAAACCGCATATTTTTGTCAGGACAGTCATACATAGTATATAACTGTACTTTCACATATGCACTTTCAAGGAAAATGACCATGCAGTTTTATTTTTTCATAGACACAGGGAAACATATATGAATGGTTCATATTTTTTTTAGAGAAATAGCTAAAGAGTAAACTATTTTATTTTGAAATAAAAAATAAAAGTAAACTCTTGATTTATTTGTTCATTTTGTTTGTAGGAGAGTAACAGGTATAGGTTCAACTGGTAGTTTTCAGTTAGCTGAAGTGTTTGTTCCAACACCAGCAATGCTTGCAGGTGTGGATAAAGAAAGTGATTATGAAGACGATGACACAGCCAGTGAAAGTAGCATAGAAGATCAGCAAGTAGATTTGAGCTACTTTCAGGTAATTGAAATGTATATGATTATTTTAAAACAATCATTGAGTCATAACCAGAAAAGAAGTTAATAATCTTTGCTCTTGAGACTTTTTATAATATTTTCAAGTGAAGACAAGTTCAGAATATTTTCAGTTTTACAGGTCGGTGTTAATTTTTTGTATGGGACACGTTTGACCAAGGAAAATAATACCACCTGAAAATATATCCAGGGGTATCTAAAGCATTAGATAGCGTAGTCTGCTAGTCTCTTAGAGATTCAAAACTTTGCTGCACCCAAAACAGTCCTTCTTTAATCTTATTTCAGCCAAAAGAAGTGATTTACTTATTTGTAAATTTAATTAATTTGTCTTTAACAGGATGCCTACAAACCACGTCCAAGTAAGAAAAGAGGTCATACAAGGATGTCAGCAACCAAAACAATTAATAAATTTGATGCATCTGCTTATGTAACAAAGAAAAAGATGTCCAGTAAAAAGAAACTGGTAAGAACGTTTTATGTGTTTGTTTTATTTTACTTGAAATGCAAAGTTTTTGCTGACCTAGTAACAATTTGAACCAGTAGTGCTGTTTGTAATGTTTATTGCATACTTTTATTATAATACATGTATGAACTTTGTATTTAACATTATGTTTAAATTTGTGACTTCAGAGTTTGATATACAAGAAGAAAAACCTGGAGAAGAAAAACCTGGGGAAGAAAACCCCGGGGAAGAAAACCCAAGCAAAAGGGAAGCGAAAGAAGGGAGGAAGCGAGGAGTCTGCAGAGGAATCAGAAAGCGAAGAGTCAGAAAGTGATGCGGATGATTATGAAGAAGTGTACAGACCAACAACAACAAAATCCCGGGGCGGAGGGAGAATAATTGCCAGCTCAAAACACAACCAGCCCATGGTCCTCACAAAGGCTGCTAAAAAGCAACCCATGACTAAAGCACCAGTTACTAAAAAGCAAGCTGCCAAAAAAAACAAAAAGCCAGCCAAGAAAGCCAATTCAGAAAGAAAAAGTCCCAAAAATAATAAAGCAGACAAAAAAGGAAAAGCTGCAGCAAAGAAGACAGAAACTAACAAGAAATCTACACCGGTCACCAAAGGGAAAGGAAAAAAGAAGAAAGGAAAGAAATAAAATATTTGAAATATAGTGTATTCTATTTAGAAAGCTCTGTAGTTAGATGGAAGGAAAAATAAACCAATGTGGAAAGTAATCGAATAATCTACTAAACCATGATGTTTGTGTGCACATTGATGTCAAAGTGAGACCTGAACACATAAGAATTATCATATAATTAAATGGAAATATTCAGTATGCTGAAAGCAGCTCTGAAGTCCATAGAGTTGTTGCAGAGCAACTTATTTAAACTTTTGTTTCACAAAAGATGATAATTTCATTGTGACTTTTGCCAAACAGAACTTCCTTTATATCTGCTTTATGTGAATAGCCCACTATACAGTATGTTATTAATTTCCTTGACACTTACAGTTCTAAAAGAGAATTGTATGGTTTGGAATATGTATTTGTGTCTGTGTACATCTTTCTACAGGCAGCATATGGATTCATTGTATCTGTTGGTTTTGAAGGAAAATGTTTGTTGTTTTTGATATTGTCTTGTTTGACAAATTTTCTGTGTTTGTGGTAAGGTGCCATTGTTTAATGAATTATTTGTTGTAAGTAGAAAAAAACTTATCCTAGAATGAATTGTAGGCAATGCTTCTTCATTATGAACCAACTGGTTTATATAGCCATAACATAAGAATTACCATGTAGCCTAATGAAATTGTTAATAAACTTGTAATTTGTCTACTATGTAGAAACATACTATTAGACTAGATTTGTAGTACTTACTAATGATTAATACAGAATAGTTTTGTACATACAGATAATGAAATAGATTAATAAAAGCTGGAATATCCAGTTTTTGAATCAGTCATGATGAGTAGCAAAATCAGATGCATTGTAATTGGTGTAAATGCAAGTCATAAAAGGATTAGAAGAGAAAAGAATTGAAATTGGTTTTGATCTACAATTTGGGGGATATTAAACTCAAACTGCTTTATAGTCAATGTAACACATGTATAAATGAGAAGTAAAAAGTTATTTTTCATGTTGGTTGTATTGGTCAATAAGACTTGAACTTCACAATGTCATTGTCCAGGATTTGTAAACTGCATTTTATGGTAATTGGTATGCTGTAAAAAGCATGACAGTCAAGATGTATGTCTTCAAAAGACATGTATAGGCTCTTTATAATGGTTATACACTGCCAAGGGGTAGAAAAAGAATCCATACTTTAGATATCAATTGCACTCAGAATAGAAGTGTTATTGGGTTTGTAAAATGAGAACCAAAAATTATGAATTACACTCAAGTGCAAGTGTAATATTGTGGTTTTATTTTAGACAAAGATTTTATACAATGTAGGATGTTCACTTCATTTACACTACAAACGACTCTCTCAGTTTGTTTGCAAAAAGACATTAAAGGGTCACTAGCAACAAGTCCCCCAAGAGCAAAGTCAAAGTTCTGTAACATTGTTGTTGCAAAGTACAATCCATTTTTGCACACCAATTCAGTCAAAATGGAGAGTTTGTGACTTGTCATTAGGGGGATAAGATGAGAAGAGAATTAAGATATTTGTTTTAGCTAGTCACAGTAGAAAATGATGTACTTTATTATATTGCAGAATTTTATTCATTTGTGGGATAATAATTAGGTTATCAGATGTGTACCATGTAAACTGATATCTATCTGAATAATAAATGTTTTTGATTCACATAATGATGCCTTTTAAGAAAGTTTTTCTGAATTTAATGAGTTGATGTCAACATGATGAATAATTTCAAAATATTTATATCAAGGATACAGTTGGAAAAGAGGTTCTTGAGTAAGTCTCTTATCTTTAATTCTAACTTCATTTTGAGACTTAAAATTCATATAGTTGTTTGGTAAAAAAAAGGAGCAATCCATGCAAATTTCACAAATAACAAAACAGTCCATCAATTTCTGACCATAGGACTGTTCTCGAGACCTTTTTTTTATTTGTAAACACACCAAAGCTACTCGCCTGCTAAACATGAACCATTTTCTTTTTAAAATGATGTGATGGGAATAGGGATTTGTTTTGGATTGGATCTTGCTTGGAAGGTTTTACCCCTTGCCAGAAGCTGTTGATCCATGGAACAGTTTGCCCTCCCTTCTGTGTTTTGGATTGGATCTTGCTTAGAGGGTTTTACCCCCTTGCCAGAGGCTGTTGATCCAAGCAAAAGTTTGCCCTCCCTTCTGTGTTTTGGATTGGATCTTGCTCAGAGGGTTTTACCCCCTTGCCAGATCCAAGCAAAAGTTTGCCCTCCCTTCTGTGTTTTGGATTGGATCTTGCTTAGAGGGTTTTACCCCTTGCCAGAGGCTGTTGATCTAACCCCACTCCCCTGTATGTGTTTTTGAATGGATCTTGCTTAGAGAATTTTACCCCTTGCCAGAGGCTATTGATCCAAGCCAAAGCTGCTGCCCCCCTTTTTGTGCTTTGGATTGGATCTTGCTTAGAGGGTTTTACCCCTTGCCAGAGGCTGTTGATCTAACCCCACTCCCCTGTATGTGTTTTTGAATGGATCTTGCTTAGAGGGTTTTACCCCTTGCCAGAAGCTGTTGATCCATGGAAAAGTTTGCCCTCCCTTCTGTGTTTTGGATTGGATCTTGCTTAGAGGGTTTTACCCCCTTGTCAGAGGCTGTTGATCCAAGCCAAAGCTTGCCCCCCTCCCCCTTCTGTGTTTTGGGTTGGATCTTGCTCAGAGGGTTTTACTCCTTACCAGAGGCTGTTGATCTAAGCCCACTCCCCTGTATGTGTTTTTGAATGGATCTTGCTTAGAGGGTTTTACCCCTTGCCAGAGGCTATCGATCCAAATCAAAGCTGCTGCTCCCCTTTTTGTGTTTTGGATTAGGTCTTGCTTAGAGGACTTTTACCCCTTGCCAGAGGCTGTTGATCCAAGCCAAAGTTTGCTGCCTTTTTTTGTGTTTTGGATTGGATCTTGCTTAATAGAGGGTTTTCTCCCTTGCCACAGGATGTTGATCCAAGCCAAAGCTTGCCCACCCC
>JAVSBT010494746.1:0-20317 GCA_033118115.1 Pharyngocirrus eroticus
CTCGGCCCCCCCCCCCCCCCCCCCCCCGCGATTGTAAAATTTGGGATGCAGCTGCTCCCCCCCCCCCTTCAGCAAAATCCTGGTTCTACCCAAGATCTCACATTCTTCCATGACTGTCCTTTCTCTTTATAGACCAAATAAATAAATAACACAGCGCATGTTGATATATTTTGTCCAGTTGAAGAGTCATTGGCTTATAACTCGCATGGTTGTTTCATCAATAACAAAGATCTAAAAAATATAATTGGGGCATCAATCATCAATTAAGACCCAAGACTTCTTTCAAGAAGTTTTACGGTGTAATTATTCATAAATCTTGTAAATAATTATTTCATGAAGTATAATTATCAAGTAATTGAAAACTATTGCATTGAAACAGGGTGATCAATGTGTCCGAACAATCTTGATTTCACTTCCTTGAAAACTTTCTAGAAAAAAATATTCTATGTTTCCCTATTTATATTTTTAACTTGTGTCGTCTGCATTTTAGAAAGTTATCTTATGTATTTCTGCGCCCAAACGATTACTACGCGTTTTTATACAAACGTGGAGTTTAGTTTTGTTTGAGAAACATTTTCAAATATTTTCACTACTAGAAAATTGTTACTATGTCAGTGATTCATGATTTGCCGGAAATAATCGTACATTTATTTTCTTTCATTGACAGAACACGCATGGGATGCCTATTTGTATTCGCGCCAAAAGCGTCTTTCTCGTGAATATCCGGGTTATTTTGTTAGGTTCATCATTGCGCCTCGATTTCAAAATGAGTGTGTCCTGATCACCGCCATTTTGTTCTGAATATGACAAAATAATGTCCCTTACAGATCAATCTTTTGCCCAAGTACAGGGGGAAAATGGACAAGGTATGTGTTTTATAGATTCTTTATATCATTATCCTTCATATTTATTATCAAATTAAGGTAGGGCTAAGCATCTTAGGGGTCCTACTTAGCGAATATGCTGTGTAGTCCCAACCTGGTCTACTTTGTTCGGCTCGAAGTGAAGGGCGCAATGATATTGACTTATACAGATTACTCCTTTAGTTTATTGAGTAAAGTTACCCGAAAGTAACTAAGTCGTAAGGTGATGGGACCTACGGGTGTTTACCACCTTTTATTTTACTTTTTCATACTACCTAAAATCCAATGTTGTTACCTTTCATATTATCATCTGCAATAGTCGTATAAACCCCAACCCTTTACAAATGAAAACAATCATGTTTCAATCTGTTTATATCTTCACATGCTTCTGTGTTTATGTTTACCTTTTCCAACTTTTTAAAAGTTTTGACAGAGGGCCATAATAAGTTAGTGTATGAAAAGATAATGAGCAAACTTCTGAAATACATAGTTATTATGTCTAGTTTTAGAAATGAGTTGGATAGCTACCTGTCAAATTATGAAAAGTCAATTCGAGTATGTTATGAAAATGAAATCATAAATGTACATTCAATGATTCATAACATGGGAGACCGAAGTCAAAGTTACTTGTCTTATGTAAAATTATGATTTTTCTAGAAGATAGTGTTGTCATATGACATTTAATTGAAGAAATAGTATACACTCGGATCTTTAAAACTGAAAGACCCTTTTTTTTTTCTATTTCTAACAGAATATACTCTGATAACAACTCCAGTAACTAATGAAAATGGAGAGATTGTTCAGCATGCATATATTCAACAAATACAACAAGCCCCTGAAGGACAAGAAAATGTGGACTTGCAAACACAGCAAGTTTTCATGCTTCAGCCCATACAGATTCAAACTCAAGATGGGCTGTCAGAGGGCGAATATCATGAAACACAAATTCAACTTGGGACCTTGCAGGTATTTTCAATTTATTTTTTCCTCTTTATTGATATTTGCTTGGAGAATTGTATTTTACTGAAACAATTTTCTCTCTGTGTCTATCTCCACAGCTGTCTCATTGATTTTTAGAAATCTGTGTTCTAGTCCTCTACCACAATTTAGATGTATGCATAATGGACCAGAAACAAATGAGGTGTTATACCCTGAGGACGACATTCTAAAATGTTAGTCTTTCCTTAATAGATATACTATCCATTCTGTTATCAAAATGTCTAAGCATCTCACTCAGTCTCATCATATTTTCTTCATTTTTTCTAGGGACAACCCATCCAACTAACAGAGGAACAATTACAGCAATTACAGGATCAACATGGGGGGACTATTCAAGTACAAGAAGACCAATTCCCTGCAGAACAGTTCCAACTTCAACCAATCAATGCTCAAAACAACACCCCCCAAGAAACTCAAAGACCTAGCTTACTGAAGAAGAAAGAAACAATTAAACCCCCAGTTGGAAAGGTAAAGAAGAAGGATAGATGGTATTTGAAATATCTTATATAACGTGTCACTTTCGAAGCCATAAAGTAGTTCTTTTATTCCTTCAGGGTCCATACGCTTGTGAAATTTGTGGGAAAGTGTTTCCGAAATGGAACCAACATGTACGTCATATGAAAACCCATGATGACGACAAGCCTCACAGATGTCCTCATTGTGAATTGACATTTAACGTGGAGGAAAACCTCACACTTCATGTGGCCACGCATAGCACTAAAAATCCTACCTGCCCAGAATGTGGCAAGAAGTTTGCAAGAATCGCCAGTCTCAAGTCACATATAATGATGCATGAACGGGAAGAAAGTTTGATGTGTGTGGAATGTGGGGATGAATTCCCAACACAGGTAACTTAGTCTAATACTAGTATTAGTAAGTGTTTTTTTGTAAAGGAGATTTATTTCCCATTATATCCACACTGGTATTTTTTAATTGATTTTTTTTCTTACCATTATTTTGAGACCAAAAATCATTTTTTAAATTGATTGGTAGTTAGTAATGTAAATGGACTGAAGTTATTCTTTTAGATTTTTTTTAAAACTCTATTTATCATTTGGACCCCATCGCTAGTAAATCTATGACTTTTATGGGTTATTGTCGGCAAATAATTGATCTAAGTTTATGTTTCTTCTGTTTTCATTCTGTAATTAATTACTGTTTTTGCTATTTATGTATATTATTCATGTTTATTTATCAAATCAACAGAAGGATTGTTATTTTATTTTTTGTACTACTAGTTCTCATTGGACAGACATCTACAAGAGCACAGAGAAGAAAAAGCAGGAACAAGAATATACACATGTAATAAATGTAACCAGCAATTCAATAAGATGCCAATGTATAAAGAACACATGAGGATCCACACTAAGCATAGGCACGCTATCATGAGTTACAGGCCATACAAGAAAAATGTGGATAGGTCAGGGTTTGGGTACAAATGCAGCTACTGCACAAAGAGTTTTCAGAAACCAAGTCAGTTGGAGAGACATGTTAGAATACATACTGGTAGGTTGAGTTTATTAGATCTTTTTAAACAGGGTACAAATTACTAAGGGGTTTGGGGAGATAAGATATTATGCAGTCGAGGACTTAAATTGCCCTTTGAATTTTTACCATTTCTTGATGAATATGCAATGTTGTCGTCCTCTAATACAAAAATTACCCTTGCTAATTTTTTATGTTGTCAGCATGTTTTTTTACCACAAAGTTGTTTTTGCCATGCATCATTTTTTGAAAATCACTATATTTCCATATTGATGATTTTTTTCCAGGTGAAAGGCCATACAAATGTGAAGTATGTGATAAAGCCTTCAACCAAAAGGGGGCGCTACAGATTCATATGACTTTACACACAGGTGATAAGCCATACATTTGTAATTTTTGTCCATCATCTTTTGCTCAGAGAGGAAATCTGAGGGCTCATGTCCAGGTAGGTTTTATAGATGTTTTATGCAGATAACTTGAATTCATATTTTTTTTAAATTTAATTTTGAAAGCTGTTTACACAGCAGTGGCACTGCTGTACCCAAGAATCAGAGACATTTAATGTTTGTTGAATAGATCATTTTATACTCTTTGACACAATTTCAAAGCAAATCTCTACTGTTTCTTTTTTCTTTTGTTAGAGGGTTCATAGCCACCCCAAGGACTCTGATTCCCCCCTCTTCCAATGTGAAGAATGTTCATGTCAGTTCAGAAAACTTGGAAGTCTCAATGCTCATATGAGTAGAATGCATTCTTCTCCACAGGTGAGAACAGTAATAACTTCCCATTAAAATGTATAACATCTGCAGGCAATTATTCCTTGAAGATGTTGTAGTTAACAATGAAAATTTGCAAATAAATTCAAAAGTGAACCTATTCAGAGTGGCTTTTTTATTTCAAGGCAATGTATATTTGAGCATTATTCAATAAAGTTTAGATGGTCCTGAATGTGTTTTTTTTCATTTTTTCATCTGTAGGATCTTTCTGAAGACTGTAAACTTGAAGAGAATGATGGACAGTCAAACCACCCAGTCAGCCTTCCACAGACAGGAACCACTGACTCTATAACAGCCAATCAGAATAATGGCCCCAAAGTGAATGAAGTCATACAACAGTTACTGGAACTAACTGACCAAGTCAACAACCCAGACGCAACACAGCAACAAATACAACAGGTAAAGTACTCTTTATCAACAAAGACACAAACCAAGTGTTCACACTTTCTTGTAAGAAACTTTCTTCATGTCAAATATTCTCAGACTGATTTTGAGTCATTTTATGGTGTCCATTAATATCAAGATCATAGGTTGTGGTTTTTTTCTTATTGAGTATTGATGTTGTATTTTATTCCGTATTTCCACTTTGCTCTAGTAAGACCAAAATAGTAGAACAGGGTTGCAGTGATAGATTTGCAGTTGCTGAGGAAAAAAACCCGACACAGCTGAATATTTATCTATATGTTTTTTTGAGAATACAAATACCTTTTAAACGATTGGTTAGATTTCTCAACTAATACAAAAATGATCTCATCTAACATTATTTTATATTTTTATTCCTCTAGATGGCAGACAGTGAGAATATCAACTCTGACATTTTACAGCAAGCTTTAGTCAATTCTGGGCTGAGCAATGTAGGGGGCAGCAGTAGTAATGAAATCAAGTCAAGTACTATTGACACGTCAACCGTCAACTCTCTAACATCTGCCACCACAACTTCAATAGGTAAATTATGATAAATTATAAATCTTAGTTGTCAAATAATACAATCGTGGTACATTTGAAATTCTTTGTATGGAATTACACCAACAGTCACCACAGTGTAGCGCCCAATACCTCATTCTACAGTAGGGAACACTTAAGCAATACAGAGTAAAGTGTCATACTCATTGACACACCATGATGCCTTGGCATGAGATTGAATGGGGAACTCTTGAACTCCGATTGGCAACCCCATCCATTAGGCCAACTTATCTCCAAGCCTATCATGCACAGTTTTAACTCTTAACAACCAAAAATGCCCATCTCTTTTTTTTAAGTTAATTTTTTTGACAAAATATTATCAACAATTTTTTTATAGAAAAATCATGTATTATTTTTTTTCATCTCATTTAGCAAATACTGTGAATGGAGACCCGATGAAAATAGACAAAAATAGAGAGGGTGTTACTGTGACAATGTCCATACGTGATGCTGCTACTGGCAATGTCAAAAGACACATTATTAGAAAGGTAGGACAATCCTGTTGAAGATGTTGAACTCGAAATTCAAGTAGAACAACTTTTAGGCCATTGGTTTAGAATTGTGTATAAGTATAAATTCTTATATCTGCCACCACAAAATTACTATTTTCGGAATTGTGATTCTATTTTATTATATCAAAAACTCAGTAGTGCATGGACTTATAGAATAGCTGCCCTTAAAAACAGTTATGATACATTTAAACATTTTCAACTTACAGGTGAATGGAGTACGATGGCATCAATGTACTTACTGCTCAAAAGAATTTAAAAAGCCAAGTGACCTGGTTAGACACATCCGTATACATACACATGAAAAGCCGTACAAATGCTCGCAGTGTTTTAGAGCATTTGCTGTAAAGAGTACGCTCACTGCTCACAAAAAGACTCACGAAGGGATTAAGGAATACAAGTGTGATATTTGTGAAAAGATGTTTTCTACACAGGGAAGCTTAAAAGTTCACTTGAGGCTTCATACAGGTCAGTTGAATAATTATAGACTTTGGGAAAAGGGCTTGATTAGAAAGGGGAGTAAGTCTTTAGTTCAATGAAATAGACTTACTTTAAATTATATATCAAAACATTCTGTTGCCAAAAGATGAATGACATAGGAAAAAATAACAAGGTTGTAAAATGACAGTTGCTAGAAAGAACATTCAAACCGCTTTGAAGTGTTGGGATTTTTTTGTACTTTTATGAATTTCATATAGCAACAGTGTATGTATGTTTTGGGTTGTTTATATGTGTTGCTTCCCTCCCCTTTTTTTTGAGCCTATGATATTACCAAATGCAAATAATTTATATCTTTTTTGTGTAGAATGCCATAATCTACTATTGATTAGTGTACAAATATGCATATTGATTCATTTTTCATTGTTTCTTTTTTTCTTGATCAGGAGCCAAACCTTTTGACTGTCCGCATTGTGACAAGAAATTCAGGACGTCAGGTCATAGAAAAAGCCATATCATATCTCACTTCAAAGAGAATTCCCCACGTAAACCGAGAAAACCTATCAAACGCCCAAGCAAACCTGAAATACCCCTTCCAGATATACCTCTACAAGAACCTATCTTGATCACTGACACAGGTAAAGCAAATTTTGTATGTTTTAAATGTTTTGAAAAGTACAAACCTTCTTCATGTATGTTGAAATATTTGAATGTGTGTTAGGTTATGTTATGTATTACAGTAATTTTGAACCTGCTTATTTTGGCTTTTGATTAATAATTGCTATAAGGGAAGAGATATGTCAAGGGTTTTTCTCTGCCAAGGATGTTTGTCATTACTTGAAGAATATTGAAAGCCATCCAAGTCGGTGTATCTTTCAAATGGTTCAAGGGTATTTGAACAATATTGTAATACTATATATCTTTAAAACTTACAATCAAGATGATCTATAGGGGAGTCTTTGAATTGAACATACTACTTTATTCTTTACAGGACTGATCCAGCAACAGCCAAGGAATAATTTATTCACCCAATACCTTGGAGACAGTGGAAGTGTGGACAGACCCTACAAGTGTGGCTACTGTAACAGGGGCTTTAAGAAATCTAGTCATTTAAAACAACATATCAGATCACATACAGGTTGGTGTTTAAATGCTTTAGAAACTGTCAATTAAGCTAGGTAACATATGGTTGGATTGTGAGTTATGGGGTTGGTATGAGACCAAAAGCGCAAATTCCATGATTTATTTTTCTCTTGTCTTAGGTGAAAAGCCCTACAAATGTAACCAGTGCCACAGATCTTTTGTATCTGGTGGTGTCTTGAAGGCCCATGTGAGGACCCACACTGGTGTTAAGAATTACAAATGTCTCATCTGCGACAGTCAGTTCACCACCAATGGAAGTCTGAAACGTCACATGTCCACGCATAGCGAAGTCAGACCTTTCATGTGTCCCTACTGTCAGAAAACCTTCAAGACTTCAGTGAATTGTAAGAAACATATGAAAACACATAAGCATGAACTAGCCATGCAAGCCTTACAACAAACTACAGACACGGGAATGGAAAAAGAGGTGAGAATTATAGCTTTATTTACTTTGAGTCTAAATAATGGCAGCACCAGATATTTAATTTGATGGTTTCTGCACCACCTAGCATAGTGTTTAGTTAAGGACTAAGGTTTCATTAAGATTTTTGACGTACATGAAATAAAAAGTTATACCCAAGCAGATACGAAGCTTCATTTTTCCAATATTTAAACCCTTTCCTGTTTTAGGTTACCATTGGTACAGACGGACATGAACCAGAGGAGGACGAGGAAGAGCCAGACACAACAGAAACTGTCCAAACCATTGAGATCACCAACACACAAGACTTGACCCAAACATTACAACAGGCTCAAGTCCAGCTCAGTCAAGACCCCCAAGCCTTTACCCTGCAGCAGCATGATCTGACCGGTCAGACCTTGAACCAACAAGAATTATCCCTGACGCAACAGACAGTCATACAAGACGCCTTGGTCAATGATGCACAGTTACATAGCACAATCAATCCACAGGTAGGTTTTTAGAACTTTAAGAAAAAATGATATGTTTGGAAGTGGATAATAATGTACTATTAGTATTTATCAGTCATTTTTTCCCCCATAAAAAATTAAACTCTAAATTATCTAGAAATATTTTTCTTCTTTTTTTTGTAGCAAATGTTTACCCAGAATCTTCTCGGCAACAACCAGCAGACTTTCAACCAGCTCAACTACAGCCAGAACCAATACTCTTTACAAGTAAGTACAGTGGACTGCCTCTGTTATGGAGGCTCACTTCGGCACAATGCATGAGTAACCAGTTTCAATTGTGTGTTCTCTTGTGAGTGATCCTAGAGCTGCAGGCTTTACCACAGCTGTCACAGATATACACTGGGTCTGAGCTTGTATTGGAAATATATAATAATGTACTATAAGTATTTATTTGTCATTTTTTTTCCTGTTCTTTCTCCTTTTCTTGTACTGTGTCTGATAATTGTCATATAATAAGCACATCTGGATTTTGGGGTTCAGCAAAAGGATGGGGGGAAGTACAAAGCCAGTGATAAGTGGCAATGGATCATATCTGTAACTTCCTTTTTTTCAGACCCAACCATTACAGAATAATCTAGATGTTGGCATGGGAAGCTTTCCTCAGAACTCCAGCATATCTACAACACTCACAAGTACAAACATGCAAAATATCCTTCAAACAAAGTAAGTCAAACAAGGAAGGGAGTGGTTTCTTGGGAGAGGGTCCTTTTTAAGAAATTGAACTTTGCATTTGCTGTACTAGGCTCTAAACAATCATTACTGGAGAAAGAAGTGTAATATCTGACTACAGAATCCAAACACTTCAATTTTCCTATAAAGAAATAAGAAGAAGTGGAGAGGAAAAGTGTCTAAATGCTGAGTATCAAAGGGCTAAGATTTGTTGCATGTAATATCATCATCAGCAGCAGCAGTTTCGCATCCAAACAGCACAATTAGTTTTCATTAAATGTTTACTCCAAGTTTCCGGTTTTATGGATTAATAAATTTAATCATTAACATTAGTGACTATGCACCATTTTGCTATTCCATTTGTTTCTGTCTCTAGCATGTATAGCTCAGATTTAACTTGTGAATGAATATATCTACATCCCCCTTTCTTTCCTTGCCAGGGATCCAGAGTTAGCTGAAGAACAACCAGAACCAAAAGACAGAATTCAAATGGAAGAAGACGACTCAAAGAGATCCTACAAATGTACATTCTGTTCAAAGGGATTCAAAAAATCCAGTCACTTGAAACAGCACATTAGAACTCATACAGGTTAGTGGGGAATTTTGTACATACAAATACAATATTGCTGAAAGTAGTTGATGTTTATAGTTACACCATCAATAACCTTGTTTTTAAACAATCAAAAGGAGATGTAGCATTTATGTATGATGATTATTTTACTTTAAATATCACTGTACACAATTATTATTTAAGAAATAAAAGCAACCTGCATCTGCCTAAAATTAAGACTACACATGGGGAATGCACAATTAAATACATGGGAGCTAAGTTAAAAAATATTAACAATTGTCACGTTTTTAAAGACTTCGATGTATAAATGACAAAGATTTCTTACTACGACTATTCTTATTCTTTTTTTTGTTCCAAAGTGGCAGGAAAAAATTAGGGTTGGGAATTTGAGCTAGGCCTAGTTAGGTTAGGGGATACCAAATTGGTTGGCTCCTTTTTGTTTTTAACTTCAAGATAATGTGAAAGTTTTCATGATATATTTGACATATTCTTTTCTCATTGTCCAACTCACCTGTTCTAACCTACAGTTCACAACCATAAAACTTGTTAATCTTTCCTTTTCAGGTGAAAAGCCATACAGATGTGATATATGTGACCGCATGTTTGTCTCCAGCGGAGTCCTCAAATCACACATGAAAACGCATACAGGTGTCAAAGAATACAAATGCAATATCTGTCAAGCTTTATTCACAACCAACGGCTCTCTTACACGACACATGATGATCCATAACTGTATCAGGCCGTACAAATGTGCCTATTGCCCAGAGAGCTTCAGAACAGCAGTACACTGTAAGAGGCATATGAAAGAACACAAGCAAATGGGTAAGTAAAGTCATCTCATGTTGATTGGACTTTTTGCATATAATTTACTAGTGCATGCTAATTGATATGTTTTATTTGGGGGGAAATGGTTTAGAAAGTTCCATTTTGTGTTTTGTTGAATTCTGTTTCAAAAGTAAAAAAACGTTTCATTGACTACTTGCTATCATAATTTATGGATAAACCTATGCAAATAAGTAAAATATTTGTTTCTGATACTGTTTTTGTTTTTTGTAAATGACAAAATCACCTTGAATTTTAGATGAAGGAGAAGAAGATAAGTTGCCAAAAAGAACAAGATCTGCAGTCATTCATATCCCAGATGAGCAAGTGGATGAAATCTCAAAAACACGGCCAGATGAGACCATGTCCTTATCGGAGAAACTCTTGATTGAATCAGCCGCAGAAAAAGACAGGGTCAGTCTGGTCAAGCCTAAAGAGATAACACCACAACAAGAGGCTGAAGAAGAACAAGTGGAAAAATTTGCAAATCAGTGCGATCACTGTCCCAAAAGTTTTAAAAAACCGAGTGATCTGGTGCGGCACATCCGTATTCATACGGGAGAGAAGCCCTTTAGTTGTGAGGTCTGTGGAAGAGCCTTCACTGTCAAGTCTACTCTAGATAGCCATATGAAGACACATACTGCAGGTCAGTTAAATACTTTATTATTAAGGGTTTTTTGATTGCTCTGGGACATAACTTAAATATTTTTGTTAGTTCTATGTTTCTATTTTTTGTGAATATGTTTTTGAAGAGAGAGCTGATAAATTATGAATCAGCAGATCATTCCCTGTTATATTGTTACAGCTTAATTCCCAGCTTAGAGACAGTGTAGCCTATATATTGTTGAAGTAATGAGATTTTGACATGTGTTTGTTTTCTGTTTCTAGGTGAGAAGAGGTATGTCTGTCATGTCTGCAGTGCACCGTTCTCCACAAAAGGAAGCCTTAAAGTTCACATGCGTCTTCACACAGGTGCTAAACCTTTCAAATGCACCCACTGCGACCAGCGCTTCCGGACATCAGGTCACCGTAAGAGTCACATTGCCACTCATTTCAAAGCAGAAGCAGAAACACCAAAGAAAAACAGAAAACCAATGAACAGAGACATAGGAAAACAATTCAATATTTTGGCAGAGCATGGAGAACAGGCTCACGCTGTGGTAAATCCAGACGGAACTGTCAATCAAATCATCAATATTGATCAATCCATGCAAGGGATTATGCCTATATCACTGGATTCCTTCTCTAATATAGGAGATGGAAATCTTACAGCTCAAGTCATGCCTGGAATGGAAGGGGTACAACTACAACTCAGTGGGTCCCTGGGACAAGGGATACAGATCACTGGACTGGACCCTGGCATGGTGACCCAGACCGTACAGATTGATGCTAGTCTACTTCAACAGTTACAACAACAGGGGAATATTAATCTTGCCATCAATCCTAATGTATTTTCTCAGACATTACAAACTGCAGATCCCAATCTTGTGCAGAATATTCAAGTTCAGAATGTGCCTCACAACGTTCCAGAAACTGTAAATCCTAATGTAGTCATACCATTAACCTCAGTGGCCAATCAAGGAGCAGCAACAAATCAGAATGATTCTCTCACTGCAGTTGCAGGTCTCAGCCAAGACACAACAGTGATACAACATACAGACCAACAGCCTTCTGCTAGTGATGATGCCGTCAATCAGGCAGTTATAGAAAATGTGAACACCGCCGAAGAAGACTTAGGACAAATCAACCAGAATTCTAATGTCAGCTTAGCATCTGTGCTCTCCCAAGGGGATCCAGAAAGAACACATGTTTGCCAGGTACGTATGATACACAAACAAAAATTAATCATCAAAATGACCTTCTAAATATACATTGAAGAGATTCAAATGATATCTGTAACTAATGTAATGTTACCAAGTCCTTGGTCACACAATCCTAATATCTGTAATTTTGCTGTTTTCAGATTTGTAACAAAGCTTTCAAACGTAACAGTCACTTGAAGGAACACCTGGCCACACACGGCATTGGACCTTCTCCTTCCAAATCCAAGCTTACACCTCACAAATGTAACACCTGTGAAAAATCCTTCAGTAAACCTAGTCAACTGGAACGTCACGTCAGGATTCACACCGGTAACTGACAACATTTTTATGACCTCTACTAGTCTATTCAGTTGAAAATATATTTTTTGGTTTCAACACTCTGTAGTGATTGATTTAGAAATTTTGAGAAATTACTTAAATTTGAAAAACTGTCCTGGGGTGGATGATACTTTGTAATTTGAGTAAAACCGCCTGCACCGTCTTTACGGGCCTAAATTATTTGCTGGATTTTGTTCATGTATGTATTTTTACTCTTTATATTTACAGGGGAAAGACCGTTTGTGTGTGAAATTTGCCACAAGGCTTTCAATCAGAAGAACGCTTTACAAGTCCACTTAAAGAAACACAGCGGGGAAAGACCTCATCGCTGTCCGTACTGTGAGCTTGCATTTACACAAAAAGGAAACTTGAAGACCCACATTAAGAGGGCGCACCACCAAGAAATGGTACAGAGTATGAACTTAAACAAAGATATGTCTGACGATGAAGATTTGGATGTGAGAGAAGAAGAAGAAGAAGGGGAGGCTGGAGAAACCACTTATAACCTTGAGGATGGGTGTATTAGTGACTTATTTTCTCAATAGGGGAGGGGCAAGTTTCAAATCATGCTAAGAATAGAAGTTTGTAGGTCTGTTGATGTTTGTAGGATGCTTGAAGTGAAATTATATTGAATTCAGTCCAAAAAAAGGAGAGTCCTTGGTGTTCTATTGAATAGGAAGCAAGAGATTGTTAATAGAAATATTGGAACTTATTGCAATTTCTGAACAACTTATGTTAAAAGACCTTGAATGAGGAATTTAATAACAGACAGGAAATAGATTATAAGTTAAATTATCATATTATGCTGTGGTGACTCTTTTAGGGGCCAAATAACTCTTGAATTGTACACTAGAAGGCACTACTGATCGAACTAGGCTCTATCAAAGTGCTAAAAGATTATTCAAATGTCAAAAGCTAACATTATAGGAATAACTCGACAGGGGGAGGGAGTTGGCATTTCTAAAGTAAGGCCAAATGTTATAAGAATTATGTTATTTATTGTTGATGCTTAATATACTTAATTATATAAAACTGGTAAGTAAAAAAATTCAAAACTTTGTAAAAATATAAACCCCCTAAGTACATAACTTATTTGTCATTTTTTTCATCATCAATAGATACATGCTTTTTGTAAAGTCATTTGTCAAGGGGAAAAAAGTGTATTTGAATTCTGTTAAAAGATTTTGATTCCCACAAAACTTACTGCAGATGGATGCTATATCACACAAAAAATACCCAATCTCATAATTTCATAAAGTAATCCCATTTTCATCCTTGCAAATGTCTGTGTCATATTTCTGTATACCAAATTGATTTGGAAAAAAATCTAAGTTTGGGGTCTTATAAATATGTATTTTCAGTTAGAAATAGAGATATAAAAAGATTATTTATTAATTTATCCAATACAAGATACTTGTACATACCAACCATAAGAGCTCTGAGTCATTGTATCAACTATTATGGAGAAGTGTAGTCCAATTTACATTGAGAAAAAGAAAAGAAGGCCTGCCTGTCCAATTTTAATGCCAAAAAATCCTTACTACTCAATTTGGTATTTATCCTAAGGAGATGTTTTTTCTTTGTAAACTCTATGAATATTGATATAGAGATATATTTCTAAGATCCCAAAGGAATCTCAGTTTTAGCTTTGATTTTTCACTTTGATTCAGTGTTTTGATATTTTCTTTTGCAGATTTTCAATTTTATTTCTAGGACTTGGTCCTCTTTAGACTTTTTTTTTCTATTTTTTGTTTATTTTAAATCTGTGTTTCTGTATTTTGTGAAAGTACTGTTGCTTGTTCAGATTGTTTATAAAAAAAATGACTTGATGTAATTATGCATTTTTTAAGAGATACTCGTATCTTAGTTGCATGGGGGTTAATTAATTTTTGGAATAAATATATTTTTTGAATAACTATTGAACACAGCTTGTTTTTGGTTTGTTTCATCGCTTGAATTGCTTTAGAAATCAAAATGTGAATTAATCTGCAAATGACCACCTCTTGTTGGTGTAAATTTTGCTTTTGGTAACTAGTAGTAGAAATGTTGACAATTTTATTCTTGACTTTATAATTTAAGATAAAAAGAATTGTGAGAAGCTGGTTGTCGTTAAACTAACTTTCATCTTACAGTCTAGACAAAAATTACTTCATAAGGGAGAGGAAAACCCGTAAGATGGACAAAATTAATGTGGTCTAGAGTAGATTCTAGTTAGTTTTCATGATAATTAAACTATTGCAACTTTTGATTAACTAAGAAATTTCTCTTACCATGAGCTTTCAGTGACGACTGTCCCCTTTGTCAATCTGATCTAAATGACCAGCCCACTAGATGAACAAATGTTTTTTATCATTAAACTGTCATAGAATTTGGTATCGAGGGAATTCAGTAAACATTGAATTAAGAAAAATGGGATTTATTATCTAATATCTTATTACTGTTGAAGCTTGCCATTTTTTTGTAGTATGATAGGAGAAATTATGAAAGAAAAAGAAGATGCATCATGCTCAATGACTTTCAAACTCTATGGCATTGACAAACTGTTTGGTATCAAGATTCTGCTTCCAGGGAGAGCCACTATTCACTTAGTTCTTGTTTATGGCGTCATATCCACTTCCAGTCTTTTACTCAAGGTCCCCAACCCTATAGTATACTGTTGGTTTATTCTAAAGTTCTATGATTATATCAAATGTTCTCATTTTGATTTTTTTCACATTTATTTATAGGATGAAACTATGATAGAAGCAAGAAAGCTACTCTGAATATGTTCATTTTTGAATTTATTAGCAAATTTGCTATTAAATTCAAAAATGAACATATTCGGAGTAGCTTTTTGCTTATGAATGTAAAATTGTCAGCTGATACTGGTTTTACTATAATAGAATCAAATACAAAAGTTCAAAGCCAGGATTGAGATAAGTAAAAGAACAGGTGTGTATCTTTAAAAGAGGGAACTTTGCATGATGTTTTTTTAACTACATATCTTTGTTAGATTTATAATTTGATATTTTAATCAAGTAAAACAAAAAAAACCTTGAAGTCATTAAGAGTGATCAGTGCCTCCGCCTGACACCGTGTGAAATAACTATATCTCGCTGTATCCAACAACTTTGTCACTTCAAACAATATTTCCTGTAATCCTTAAAAAGGTTTTCAGAAATACAATGGATTTCAACAAAAAAATAAAACAAACAAAAAAACATGAAAGCAAAAGAGAACACATAGTGGCATATTAGTTTAGTTGCACAATCTCATCTTACCAAAGATAAAAGAGAGGCTGACTTTTGTATTGATTCAATAGCTTAATGATAAAAGTGGCATGGCAGCCATTATCACTCTATCAATGTCATTTGGTTTTGAAGGACTTTTCTAAATACTCTTGTAATAAAAATCTTCCTGAATGGAATCATATTACCTTACATCTAAAGCCAGCTTTAAACAGTGTAAACGAGCACTGTGTCATTTTAACTTGTCATGTGACAAGCTATATTCATAAAGAGATTGACATTTTGTTTAAATACTTCAGGGTTTTCCCCTGTTAGGCCAGACTTATTTAGTTTTAGGTTCTTGGGACCATTGCCAAACAAAATTTTAGAGATCGAGCGAGCGCAGAACTTAGCAACAAATATGTCATAAAGAGGATTACATAGAGTTACCACATTTTAAGAGAAAGAGATTTCAAATTATAAAAAAGTTAAAGAGTGATTGAATAAGATTAAGAACACTGGATACCATCTCCCCATTTAATCATTTTACGTGTACTTTGCTGGGGGTTTTGAACTTGAACACATGTTTTTTTTATTATCAAGGTTTCAAAGAGAAGGCAAGGGGAAAATTTATTTGAAGAAAAAAAAAATCATTTCATATTTAAAAATATTGGAATCTGGGTTCAGGAATTTTAAAATGGAATAAGTGTAAATTAGTATGAATATCTTTGTGTTGTAACATTTCATTTATAATAGACTTTATTGAAAGCAAAATGAATTACTTGACTAATTTTCAGTTTGCCTGAAGGTGTAGACCTTTGAAGAAGATAGAAAATATATTTGTTTCAATGGTTATGCTATGGGGTTACAATCCCAGAAAATCAAGACCAACATCCCAATTTTCAAGATGCAAACTCCAAGCACATTATTCATCTTAATTTAATCACCCAGTCATCAAATTTTAAAACTTGCAGAGACTGTTCCTTTAATAGCTAAATGCTTGTTTTATGAATGTAAAACAATGTGCTGTCTTCTTTTACTAACTCTGTTTGGCCTAAATCGGCTTTTTAATCCATAGTGCTTCTGGATACCTGTCAAAAGTTTGAAAAGTAAAACATAGTTGTGCAATACAAGTATGATGGATGGTTTAATATTTTCTACATTTAATCAAAAGGACTTTAAGCTTCATGTGGAGAGTGAAGGTTTTTATGATTCATGGGAGTACCTGGTAATGACCTAGGTTTTTGTGTTGTCATTTTTTTTAAAGAAAAAAGACAAATGTTTGAAACTTGTCAGAGGTTGATAGGGAAAGCATTGCTTGAAGTGTTTTTGCTTTTGTTTTTTTATTTGATGTATTTTAAATCCACCAGCTTTCTTGGAATTAATAGAATTTTTTTACCTTAAGAAATGTCCTCAAAATGAAAATAATACATGTCAGACAGAAAAAAATATCAACCTTGTGATCATGTTTATGTCAAAGAATGATCTATCATGAAGTAAAAAAGCCACTCCGGGTAGGTTCATTTTTGACTTTATTTCCAATTTTCTTTGTTAACAACAACATCTACAGGTAATAGTCCAATAGTTTTAAAACTTTTGACTGGTTAAATTTTTTTTACTCACGAGAGCTTTAAAACTATTGGACTATTAATAAACTGGTTAGATGAATCTACATAAGAATCTACAGGTAATCATTGGCTGAAGATGTTGTTAACAACGAAAATTTGCAAATAAAGTCAAAAATGAACCTATTCTGAGTGGCTTTTTTACTTCTTAATGTCAAATTAAGGGCTTGACAAATCCCACAGGTTCAATTCAAAAATCATAAGGAAGGGGGGGGGGGTATAAATCAATTTCAAAATGTTCTAATCTCAATCCTCCCACATAGTTCACCCAAAAATCTCAGATTCCAAGTAATTCAAAAAAGAATGAATCTCAAGTCCCAGAGAATCCTTCAACCCTATCTTGTGAAAGCTGACTTGTCATACTCTCCTAAACTTAAAATGAGAGGAGTCTGTTCTCAATTAAATAGAGTAAATATGAATCATTGTAAAGCTTATTCACAGTCAGAGTATTGTTTTGGAATTTTTTTGTCAGTAGAAAAGTTGTTGATAATTTGTTTCACAAAAGTAATCCATATACCTTTATATTATTAAGATAAATACACATTTGGTATTTTTTTTCTTTGTTAAAATGCTAGCTAAGCCATTCCCTACTAGAAATAAAAAATAAGGGTGGAGTCATACAAATAAAAATGGCTTTGTATTGAGGAAAATGTGTCAAAGTCAAAATCTAAGGAATCCTTTTTTTACCCCCATAACTTTTTTTTTCACAAGTTCTTTATGAAATCAGTGAAGACATTGATGAATGCAATTGAAACGATATTGGATAGTGTTGCATTAGTTTTGACATTGATTGATGGTAGAAGTGGGGTGTTATAAACCAACATACTTCTAAATCTTCTAAATTGTTAAAAAATAAAGCTTTCTGGGGATATAATTTCAAGAAAATATGTTATCGAAGAGTTAATCTGTCTGAAAGTAGTAACAAAAAACTGTTGGGAAATCTTTTAAAAGTGCTCAAGAAAGATTGAAAGAAAGGATTTTGTTCATATTTGCTCACTAGGATGCAGTACTGTTCAATAGCTTGTTCATACTAGTGGCTCCAACATCCAATACAAGTCTCCATGAAACTGTTATTACAAACTCATGAATACATGCGTGTCAAGTTTTATTTTCATTTTACATACAAGTATATAGCTTACATAAAGTGATTGCCAACTTATTCTCATCATAAAGTGTTCAATTTTCATTAAAAAAAAGAAGGAATAATCATAATGGAATGAAATATTATTTCATTGATTGATTCAGTAGTCCATCAAATATTCATTGATTGATTCAATAAATCAATCAATAGAGTAAATATGAGTCAATCAATTAGTCAGTCAGTCAGTCATTAAGTCAGCCAGTCAATCACTCAGTCTATCAGTCAGTCAGTCAGTCAGTCAGTCAATCAGACAGTTAGTCAGTCAGTCAGACAGTCAGTCAGTCAGTCTTTCAGTGAGTCATTCGATCAATCAGTCAGTCAGTCAGTCAGTCAGTCAGTCAATCAGTCAGTCAGTCAGACAGTTAGTCAGACAGTCAGACAGTTAGTCAGACAATCAGTCAGTCAGACAGTCAGTCAGTCAGTCAGCCAGTCAGTCAATCAGTCAGTCAGTCAATCAATCAGTCAGTCAGTCAGACAGTCAGTCAGTCAGACAGTTAGTCAGTCAGTCAGTCAGTCAGACAGTCAGTCAGTCAGTCAGTCGGTCAGTCAATCTCTAGATCACCAATCAATCCATGATTTCACCCATTCATTGATTTATAATTATGTTTCTATCTTCTTAATACATGTTATATTTTAATAAGTAGCTGGATAAGATTCATGCTTCATTGCATAGACTTCAGTCCATTGCTCTAGACCCAAATCAAGGCCATCTACCCTCCACTCCTGGTTTATTTTGATGATTTTTTATTACAGTAATATAACCATTGACAAAGTAAGGATGGGCAATATGGTGTGATATGATATGGATTGACTCCTATCTTTTTATTACTTATGTAATACAATGTTGAAATTGGAAAGTGAACCAGACAATGAGACCATTTTCTTGTGCTTTGCCCTTGTTTTTATCTTTTCATGATTGTAAGCTGTCAGTACAGCATGGTGGGTGTTAAGAAAGATTGCACATCAAGTTTTCATTAAATGGTGCAACAGTAATGGCTTGTTGTCATACGCAATTGTCAACATTGATATGCCTGAGACATAGTTCTTAGAGCTGCTTGCAGGAGAGGAGTGACAGCTTGTTAATTGAGTTGAGAAATTGATGCTGTCAGCGTCACCTGAAAAGACCTGTCAATCTGTCACTTATTGTCAGTCCAACACGATAGCTTTAATATCCTAGAACTCCATAGAAAAGCCAAGAAATTGGAACAACTTCAAACTAAGGGTGTAATTAGAACTTAATGAACAAGATGTGATGTTTAAAAAAGAATTCAGCTGCTCACAGACAAATTGCTAATATTTTCAATTGGTTGTGACATCAATAAGGGCTTATCTCGCCTGACATAAAGCTCTGAACTGGCTGTAAAGCTGATATTCAGAATACAAAAGGTCATTCTTCTAGGAATGAAAAAAAACGATGCTTTAATACAAAATTAACTATACAGGAATTCTTTCTGGAGATTAGAATATCATTTCACAGTTATGAGGTATTCTGACCGTGGTTAAATGAATTATCTTTTATATTTTTTCAATAGTAATTAGGAAGAGATTAAAAAAAAGGCTATTGAAATATAATTTTGATCAAGGCCATAGTCATAAAATTAAAAAAAGATAAGAGTCATATGCTTGATAATGATCTATTCAATACAAGAAATTTGAGCAATATTAATCAAAGATTTAATTTGTATGCAATTAAAAGATGAGTATGTGCTCTCATGTAGCTGATATTTGAAACCTTTTATGATTCAAGAATGGAATAAGTCATACATTTTTTCAGTTCATTTCTTTTTTTCCCTACTTTAGGCCTATTCAACACACAAAATTTATCTTGAAAAATCTAGATTTCTTTTTTGCTCAATTACCTCTGCTTCAAAAACATACACTGGAACTCTAAAAAAACACAATATTATAATTATGTAAATATTAATAATATAAAACTTTATTTGAAACAAAGCAATGCATTAAAGTGATACTTTGTCAGAAGTGAAATAGATATTCAAGAAAAAAACACCCAATGTTCATTTTCTTTCAAATTTAAA
>JAVSBT010494857.1:0-20310 GCA_033118115.1 Pharyngocirrus eroticus
CTTAGAAACTTTTTTCTTACCTTCTGTTGTTGATTCCCTATCCCTGATGGCCTAATGCCTTCAAGGATAATCCATTACGTAAAATACTCCACTTTCAAAAAGATAAGTTTGATTTGATCAAATGATTGTTAGCATGGAAATGTTACACTCTTCTATGACAGCTAGAAAGTTCCAATAGCCTATTGTATTATTAAAATCGTAACATCACTGTCGTCTGCTCTGAACAGCGATGCTTTATTGTACACACCATAGCTTTGGGGAGACGCATGGAGAGCTGATTAAAAGTATCGAGACTTTAATAAAATTAACAATTATTCAGAATGCAAAACATTTTTTTAATGAATGCATACTTTGCTAAGACTCTTATTTAACATTTTATACATTGGGAAATGTGATCATTGTTTCTGGTAGTTGTTTATGATTAGTTGAACAATATACACAAGGAATTCTTCCCGACTGAAAATTGAAGAGCAATGGACAATTAATTGTTTCTCATGCAGTGAAAACTGGAAATACATTTATCTAAGCGAATCAATATTTTTATGTAAAGCCAACATCTGTTGCATCGATTCATATGTTGCACACTTTTTAATTTTGTGTAGGAATTCGATGGTGGGCACAAAATAAACTTAATTCATTTAACTTTACTGTATCAATGTTATCACCACAGGTGGCTTCAATGAATGCTTTCATCACAGAATGACATAAATGTAACTTTGAAAAAGCAAATTTATAGGCCAATACCTATTGATTGTGTGATTTAATTATACAGATAATAATTTGAATGGTTTTAAAACTAATAATACAATTTACAATAAACGCCAAGTAAAATCTATGTAAGTTATGTACATAACTGCATACATTTTACGTTTCTCGTTCATGCTCCAAATTTCAAGCTCTGCTGGCGTTTTCTCTTTAGTAAATCAAAATTGTTGGAGTTACAGATTATATTAGGTCAACTGTTCAATAATTAATATAATTCTATTAAAATTGCATTTTTGCATTCGTTTGTTAACAAAAGAATTCAGTGATATGAACTTGTTTAGACATATTATACACGTATACCCAGATAAAACGGTCCTAGCCCTTTGCAAAGAATTGTCAAGAGGTGACATCTGGTGGTATAGACTACATGTTCCTTTTTGCATGAAATAAACTCATTCAGTACTTTAAAATCTATACTACGTTTCAACCAATGTCATTGGTTTTCTTCAGGATAATGATTGACAATCTATTTCACCACTGGATGGTAGTGTGATAAAATAGGCTGTCCCACTCTTTTAGACAGATGTGCCAACTTAGTAACGGAAGATGGAGATAAGAAAGCTTAAAGCGCTGTATACATATACACCAGTAGCTTTAAGAGTTTGTGGGCTAAAGTATAGGGTTGTAGTATACCAATTTCTCACAAATGTATAAACCGCTTTAAGAAAAACACATTACACAAGCACTACACAGGAACAGTTATCCACAATGGACAATTCATAAGGTCAAATAACAAAAACTCTACAAAGAGAACCAACCTCAAAAAATAAAAACAACTAAGAAAAATCCAAAGGCATGGTCGTCCTACCATTTGTTAAAGGGATTACTGAACCTGTTCAGAGAATCCTTAAAAAACATAATGTCTCATCAGCTATTGCACCTAAAACCACATTACGGTCGTTACTAGTCAAGACAAAATAGAACAACTTAAACAGACTGATTGCATGTACAAAATTCCTTGCCATAACTGTGAGCAAGTATATATATTGTAGAAACAGCAATACCGTATACACATTGTTCATACAATGTCTCTTTAGATGTTCCACACTTTTGTGGCTATCACTAATGCAATAAAGGATTCAGTAATTATATTGATCAATCAAGACTTACACTTACAGCCATATCAGCAAAAATGTTATTATTGGTTGTAAGATTCATAATGAAATACAATATTTTATTCTACTTTGGAACAAAAACCAGTAAAAGTATGTTAGGTCTATTTTTAGTAACTTTGGGCAGCTATGAACATTGTTTGAAAAGAAACACAAAAAGACAAATTAACAGATTAAAAGTTATAAGTATGCTATAGATAGTATAGGATTTTTTATACCATAAAAAATGAATGAGATAATTTTTAATACTTTTCACAAAATGAAGTGAAATTTGATATTCAAATGTACACAATGAAGGGCTGAGATGAAATGATTGGTTGTTATGGCCATTTGAATTTGGAGCAGCTGACGTTTTATAAGTTACAACTTTGTTACAGTCCAACAATTTTAAACTTTTGACTGGTATATAACTTTGTTACATATAAAGTAAGTCTTTATTTAATATCTGTTACTAATAAATGCATGCATACAAATAAATGTCAAGCTTGTTTACCAAAAAATGAAATTGAGAATAAGTGAAAGCTTCGAACTTAAATAATATGTTCAAGTAGACAGAACATCTGTATTGATCATTGTTAGAACACTAATTGTATGCTTCACCATATGGCTTTGTAGGAAAAATACAAAACAGAACATATGCAACGCAATGGTAATATAACCATATACATAATACAGTAACATGATAATTTTCATAGTTATGTTTATTGGCATAAGTCATTAAGATTATATGTGGTGTCCATGCAACTAGGACAAAAAGTACCATTTATGTAGAGGAAGATAAAGCCTAAAACATGGGCAGTAAAAGGCATTGTGAAATTTGGATTATGTTTATTGGACTCGTTCTTTTGGTAGGATATTTCTTTTACAAATATGAAGTGTTGGAAGTAACGTCAGGGACGCTTGGAACCAATCTTTTGCCTGCCCCTAGACATATTTTAATGATTGAAAGGAGTACAAGCAACAATACAAACATTGAAAATAGTAATCTAAACAGAACTGCAGGAACTAATAATACGTCAACTGTTTCTGAGAAAGCACGCCACAGAAGGCATAAAACCTTCAAAGCCATTGTACACGAAAGAACTCTCCCCCCATCACACCCTTGGGCCAATGACGATGGATCACTGGCTTATGAAAAATTGGCAAAGTATTATAAGCTGAATACCAAAGACCCAAGATATGAAAAAATACACACACTATTTCCAGAAACCGAAGAGGAAAAGAACAAGAAGAAGTCCATGTTTTAATATTTTATGTATATGATATGGAACAAATCGCAAGGAGTGCAAATACTTTACACTATTCATTTTGGATTAGGTCTGCAAACGTAGAGCTGTTTCTAGCAGCTTTTCTTTTGAGTAAAGATAGGAACACAACACATGGTTTGTTAGCAAAACTAAAAACTGATTTATTCAAGGGACCTCTGTCCATATTTATAGGAATACAATGTGAGTGATCTCTGAACTTTGAGTGGACACTGAGCTGTGTCGACTGTCATTATGATTATCACAGCTTGAGTAGATAACACCTTTTTTGACAAACTAACCTGCACTGAGCTGCGAAAAACCTTTTAAATTATAAGAGTAATATTTCTTTGCATTTTAAACTGTAAGATTTTCCCACAATATGAGATGAAAAAGATATAATTTATAATATAGAATAATTAAGAGAGAAACTTAATTATTGCTTTACAATACTACTGATTGGTGACGTTTTTGTTATTTTCGACATGGACCCTCAATTCTCTTTTACAAAATAAGACTTCTCAAAGCACATTATGTCACCCTTAATGACAAAAGAAAAGAACTGTGGAGCATGGTATTAAAATAGAAAATGGTTTATCAAAAGAGTTCAAAGAGGAATTGTAATCGTTCACTTGAAGCAGCAGATATGACAGCTCTCAAGTCCCCCTCATGTCAAACACAACGAAGGAAAGAGGAAAGGATGATATGGACCACAAACTACTGGGTGTTTTTTTTCTGCTGAAAGTAACTGAAGCCTATTTAAGACGAAAATGATAGACAATATTGGCTACAAATGTCAACTTAAACCATGTTATCAGATAAGAATTAAGTTGATAAGTAAGGATAGAAAAGGGCATTCATTGATTTCATTTCTAGAGAAAAATATCACAAGATCGATTCATTATATTCACGTTTGTGTGAAAGCTTATTATCTAGATTAAGGCAGTGAAATATGATATTGATAGCGTTAATGAGTATACAGCCCTAAAGTGTAGATATCCTCTCAAAATTATATATATGTTTTTCTGAACCACAATTTTTGAGCAATTAATCAAAGAAATATAATTATAAACAAATACTAATCAAAAACGTGTATGGAAAGTAGCAAATGAGCTTCAATTTTAAAGACCAAAATTGTCATATATATATAACATATTTTACTTCCTTAAGACAGTAAAACAAATTTCATTTTTTACAGTCACTTGAGATTATTTTATAGCGAGGTCAGAAGTATTATGAATAAATAGATGAAACATTGTCAATATATATACGAGGCCATTCCAGTTTGAAGACAATAATGCAGGGGTTAAATAATAATTATTCGAATAAGGCCATTCAGGAGATGAAGAAAATTACATATTCAAATACAAATTAAATGCGAATTGATGATTACAATTATATTTTCATTATTTACGACATTAACTTGTTTTTTATTGTCTTGTACTTCCTAATTTAAGTTGATAACATAAAGAAATTAATTTGTCATATCCTGTGTTCGTCTGTAAATGATATTTGTAAATGGGAAGAATAAACAACACTTTTTGGGGAAATATCCGGTCTTATTATAGCATTGACCTTAATTTACACTAAAATGATAAATAATGATATTGTTGATTTATATAGCACAAATTACTGGTTATCTGTTTCTATGCGCTTGAACAAAAGGCTCTTTAGACTTTTCTTGAAGGCCTGGATGGAAGTGGTCTTATTCAAATGACACTTAAAAAGCAACTGACACATATTTTGTAATCGTCATTTTATGATACCATTATGTACATCAATATGTACACAGTTATTTGGTAACAATTCTTTACTGACTATTTCCTTCTTCATCTAAGAAATCTTTATTATAATTATATCACGGTTTCTTCATATATTTTGAAGCCTAGAAGTACTACCATTAGAAATTTCTATGAATGTAACCTCATATTTAGGAGGAGCTACGAAAGACATCTTGTCTCAAGCGGGATTCAAACCCATGCCATTGGTGTATGACCAAGTACTTTAACCACTACACCACTTGTTCCCCTTTAATGTGGTTTCTACGCTAATTGAAGAAACGGTAACAAGTAATTTTGAATGAATGTTTGTTTTCACATGTAAATACACATATTAAAGTGATTCCCATAAAATACAATTTGCATGACACGAGTAGGCTCTTTCATGTATGAAATCACTTTCACCAAGGTCGTCTAGCTAACTGCGATAAAAGGTCCAAGCACACACTAACAATCAGAGAAGGAAAGATTTATTTATATTGAAGTTAATGGTGTGTATTCAGACACATTTTCGAGCCTTTCACATTGATTGTGGGATGTTACAAGGGGCCCTATGTGGGTGTTGAGTTCTACTGCAATAGATCGGAGTCACAATATTTAATTAAGCTAATTTTGTATTGGGAGGAATAAGAAAAACACCCCGATCGATGCAGATGCTTCGTGACATTAAAATATAAATTGTCACAGAAGTACAGCCATGTGTCTTATGACTTAAAACACTTAAAGACAATGCATTTAGATACTTACGCCCTGTGGGGATGTTTATATGTTTAAAAAGTCTTTTAAATTGTAATGAAATATAAAAATCTGGAGCACAGTCCTCCTTGATATAGGATTATGAATTGAAACAGATGTGTATATATTTCATATATCGTTCATGAACTCTTTCATGCCAAACAATACTTGTCATCTGCAAAATATTATCTTCACATTGTCAGAGACCTTCATTGGAAGGTCAGGACCAAGGTTCACAGCATAGATCAAGGTCAAGTATCACCTTTTTTTTCCTTAGCTGACTCTTGTATTCTTATGAAAACATATTATGAGATGGATAGAAACTGTAACAGTTATAACGTATTATAAATGACACTGTACATCATATGTTTCTATGGTGATAAATCAACAAGCCACAATTGTGTATTGTTTCATTTCAATTTTGTGTAATTATGTCTTTTTTAAAAGATATTGCTACAACTTAAAAGTTGTAGCAATATGGTGAGATCCTATTACTTTTTTGATCGACGACTTCCTTATTTTTTTCAATTTCATTTTGTTTTTTCATTTCTTTCAATGTTACATTATTCACAAATATCATCAGAGTTTCCTCAAAATCATTATTCTTAAAGTTTTCTTTGACATGAGCCTTTATCTGTTATAGGCAAGTTCATTAATTGCTTTATTATTTATTGGCTGTCCCCTTAGTGATATATAACCTTTCCATTCTGACGACAGTTACTGTAGTATAAGAAGCTTCTACAGGATGGTATAATGTCTGTTTGCAAACAAGTGTGTTTTGTAGAAGTTATTCTGGGACAAGTATTTAGTTCGTGCAACTCCTCCATGCCTGCAGTCGAAAGTGAGACTTGATATGCATATATACATTATATATTCTAACGTGGTTTTGTCACTTTGAGGAAAGTGTGTCTATATGGATTGTTCATGAAGTTAGGCCTGTATTGACCTGAGAGAGAAAATCTAGTTTGTGCTTTGAACTCTAAAATGGGGGACAAAGGCAACTAGAATACACGGTAATGTATAGGATGTGAATACTCAGGAAGAATTCCAGTCTGCCCATATAGGGGTTCTGTCCAATGTGAGATGCAACTTTCAGACTATAGAAACAGTTCTTCGATAAGACGATATGATAATGGAAATTTTTCCAAAATTGACCAGGAAGATTCAGATTCTTTAGAATATCCAGAGACTGTCTTCGCTCACGACTTATGGACGTATTGCTCTCCATTTCTTTTGGTACTGGGTGCCGTGGGAAACGTTCTGTCTTATGTAGTGTTGCAAAGAAAGGCACTTAGAAGGGGAACGTGTAGCCTTTACCTAAGGGCCATAGCAGTTGCAGATATGGGTAAGCTTTACTTTGGGCTGTTTCCAAATTGGATTGGGCATATGGTTGACTGGGATATTACAGCTCAAAATTCTTTTTGGTGCAAGTTTAGAAACTTTACCTTTTATACATTTGCTGATATTGCAGTCTGGTTCTTGGTTATGTTCAGTATCGATCGTTTTGTGGCGATATGTTTACCTCTAAGACGGAACTGGATTTGTACCAGGAAGAGAGCATTCATTAGTATCGCAATCATGTTGTTTATTGCCATCGGAAAGAATGTCCACATACTTTGGACTAGAGATTTGGTTTCTATAGTTAATCCCGACACCAATGAGACTATGACAAAATGTCAAAATCCTGACCCAGACCATAGATATTTTAACATGTATGTAAGACCTTGGATTGTCTTTATAACTGTGAATGTGATTCCGTTTGTTGTTATATCTTTGTGCAATGTTATGATTGTAAAATCACTAGTGACCAGACGTAACGTACGCATCAAGGTAACAAATAAGAAGGAAAATGATATGATACAAATGGCTATAACATGCTGTGCAGTGTCTTTTACATTTCTATTGTTGGTGACCCCAAGTATGATACTTCTTATTGGGCAGCCATATTGGAGAGCAACTTCAGCCTCAGAATCAAAATATGAACTAGCGAAAGCGTTTGGGAACTTATTTATTTACCTTAACCATTCTATAAACATTCTTTTGTACACTTTAACTGGGCAAAGATTTCGAAAGGAGTTGATTTATACACTAACATGTACAAAAAAATCAAGCAAACACTTCGCACGTGGACCTGCTTTGTACCACAAAAGATCTCTTGATGAGACTCTTGCATCAAGTGAAAATAGCAGCATTAACCAGTGTCGCCCCTTATCATTTTCCAAAACTGAATCCACTTGTTTATGAAGCGAAAAAATGATAATAACGCCTCAGTCAATAATTGAAAATGTTGACACAACGTGCATGCACGTGAAGAGAAAAAAAATACGACTGAAATGTGTCACATTTTGAATGGAAAGGGGAAAAGGTCAAGGTCGAGTATCAACATTCACAGCAAAGAACAAGTATACTTCTACACCCATGGGCAAGGTTATGGGTTGGAACCAGGCTACTTGAGGTTATGTCATTTTTTGTCTAGTTACTAATGTGAAACGTTGATGGCCTAGCTTGTGCTATTGTTGACAACAATGGATTAAAAAAACAGACAGCTGTTTGTGTGTCGGAGTAAGCGCTGTTAAACAGCTGAATGTACCGTGATATGCCTAAGATGATGAATTATATAACATGAAATAGTTTTTTTACAATTATGTTATATTATCAATGTCATGTAGAATTTTGTATTGTTACACAAAAATGTTTTACCTTTACGCCTCCAATTATTCAAAAGGATTGATTTCCTAGCTTTTTGTATTTCAGTTACATTTTTATAACTTTTCTTAAGTGACAAATTAATTATCAATGCTTATATTCATCATTATCCCTAATTCGATGATGATGATGACAGTCAAACATTTTGTGCCTCTATCAATTGGAAGTCTAGTATCAATTAGTTTGTGATACTTGAAAAGTTACACAATGAAAAGATTTAATTTACTTTAAAAAATATAAAGTCCATTTAAAATAATGCATTTAAAGATAAATAATTTATGTTAAATTGTGTGTATGTTATTTATTAAAACATATTCTTATCACTTGTACAAATTATGTCAAGTATGTATTGCTTAAATATTGATAAGAATAGAAAGATAAAATTTGTCAACGAAGCCAAGGGTGTAATGGCAATGTGCAATTGATTACATGTAATTATTGATAAAATGTGTTTCTTGATGTGGTTTTTAAGAATTACCAATTTTGGACTTTACTACTGGTTTATGTAATCATTTCAAAAAGACACTCCTTCTAATGAAAGAAAATAATTACTGTGTTCAATTTCAACCATAGGTTTTCCTGGAGAAACTATTATCAAAGACATTTATTTCATAAAAAAACAAAACATAATTATCATATTATATTCATCAGAATGGCACTGTAAAAATGGATGACACCTACAGGTATGTAAACTCACATTGACCAACCACATCTTTACTATGTATTCTATAAACTACCATTTATATAAACCCTGGTGGAGTATTCTTTTTATACCTGGCAAAAATGTAGATATTGGATTAAACTTTTTTTAGTATTTTTCATTAATACAATCATGTAAATCAAGTGCAGTACGAGTGAATTGTTGTAAGAATGCTACACACGTATGTATTTATACTCTTAAAGTATTATTCTATTAAAAAGGCTAATTTAGGATATATTCTTAACAATAAAAAAAAGTCTTTAAACCACCAAACCCCATTAAGAAATTATGATTAAATTCAGGTGTTTTTTTTTTCACCTGACAAGCTTGCTGGTTTATTCTAGAAAAAGACAAGATAAAGGTTACCACAAAATGTCCATACAGTTCTACAATAAAATATGGTGGCACAATAGTTTGATTGATTCTCTAAAGCTTCCAAAATCTGTTTTTTAATGTTATCAAACGAGCTTGATGCTTCCTTATTCTCATTTTATTTATAAGGTACAGGTTCCAATCCAATAAGTGTTTTTGTGCTTTCCATCACACTTTCCAAAGACTGATCCAACCAAGGTGATCAATCCTAGTTTGGGTGAAGTTTGTTGTACCACACTTGTATTGTTCTCTTCTCTGCCACAACCACTTGGAGGCCCATTTTGGAGACCATCCAATGTCTCTGATTATGTTTTTCTGGCCTTGCCGTTTTTTCCTGGCATCTTGAGTGTCTTGCTGGCTGATCGTCCAGAAAATCTTTCTGCCCCAAATTCGACAGGTATCCACCATGCACTCCATCCATTATCTTGACACTCTTCCAACGATGGCTGCTAGTCCATAAGCTTCTTCCCATATGCCTCTTCTGTTCATTCTTCCCATGGTTCCATTAACTCTATCAGCACACCATAAATGACTTATCCTGACCATATTGCAAAATTGTTGTGATTTCAGATGGGAACACTAGCTGTTTCTGGAGGTCGGCTACACACTTCTAGTCTTTGGCTGTTTTTCAATAATCCCTTGGATGATTCTTTGGAAATAATGACTATAATTAGTTATTTTTAAAAATTAATTTTCTTTTCAGGCACTACACTTAAGCTACATGCACTGTTGAAACTTACAACTTCTATCATAAGAAACAAACAAACTTTTGTATGTCCATTGTAGTTATTGAAACCTTATTGTGCATAATCTGTAAAATATGAATTAATTTTTGTTTATTCTAACCAGGGTTTTTTTTCATTGTAAAGGTTTGTAATTTGAATTAAATAAGTGGTTTAACTTCGTTACCCTTATTCCCTTTTGGTAAGTTAATTGATGATAAAGTTATCTTAGCTTAAAACCGATCATATCTTATTATGATAACATTTGCATTTAGTTGATGGGGATTGATCATTACAAATATTGAAGTACTTTATCTTTGGTGATGGATCACAAGCTACTGTTCAGTGAACCTGTACATTGTGCATTCAAATTTAATTCAAAACTCTACCAATTTGGTTATCATATTGTAGCCTCAAATTCCTAACATTTCATATGAAGTAGAACAGTGTGATATGTATTATATATATTTTCAATTGCCCAACTTTATTTCATTGCGCATGTTTAGACTTTTGTGCGCAGTGTCATCAATTCAATTATATTTTAAAAAAACATGCGAAGCGAATAATGCTTACTACCAGACTGAAAAAAGACTGAAATATATTCAGATAATTTAAATATAGGTCAGCTTTAATGTTCCAGATTTACAAATGATATCAAAGTTTCCTAAAACATCATCAACCTTTGTTTGATATGAGTATTTATCCACTGGCGTTATAGGCAAGTTCATGAATTGCTTATTGTTTTTTTGGTTGTTCTCTTGCTGAGAAAATATTTCTGTCCCTTGACAGTTTCTGTTGATTTATAGAAACTTGAGAGATGCTGGAAAGACTATGGTCACTTTGTTAAACTAACTTGTGGAAAAAATTGTGCCAACACTGAGAGGAGTTTGTGTTGGACAAGGGGCAGGTCATAGAGTTATGTTGGACTGCAGTTGAACATCAATATGACATAATATAAGGGGGTTATTCAATTCAAGTATGGTGTATTATACATGGGTGTTTAGAAATATGGATTTATGTGTGAAGTCAAGTCTGAATTGATTCTGAGTAAGGAAACCTAATTTGTACTTTTTCCTCACATTTCTCAAATTATAGAAAACTGCAGCTAGAGTACACAGCATAGTGACATGTGGAAAAAATAAAATGAATGGAAAAAATTGCTACCTAACTTTTGGTATTGATTCATTCATCAAAATGGAAGTGATGTGAATTATAAGGATTTGTACACTGTCTGCCATTTAAGACTTCCCATCTTATGTGAGATGCCACTTTCAGACAATAAAAACAGTTCTTTGATAGGGCAATTTGATATAAACAGTGGAATTTATGACAATTTTTCCAAACTTGACCAGGAAGTTTCAGATTCTTTACATAACTCAGGAAATATTGATGCTTACAACTTATGGATATATTGCTCTCCATTTCTTTTGGTATTGGGGACTGTGGGAAACGTTCTGTCTTACATAGTGTTGCAAAGGAAGGCACTTAGAAGGGGGACATGTGCTCTTTACCTGAGGGCCATAGCAGTTTCAGATATGGGTAAGCTTTACTTTGGGCTGTTCCCAAATTGGATTGGGCATATGTTTGAATGGGATATTACAGCTCAAAATTCTTTTCTGTGCAAGTTTAGAAACTTTACCTTTTATACATTTGCTGATATTGCAGTCTGGTTCTTGGTCATGTTTAGTTTGGATCGTTTTTTGGCGATATGTTTACCTCTAAGAAAGGACTGGATTTGTACCAAGAAGAGAGCATACATTAGTATTGCAATCATATCCTCTATTGCAATCGGAAAGAATGCCCACATATTTTGGACTAGAGATTTGGTTTCAATTGTTGACCCAGAAACAAATGAGACAATTACAATATGTCAAAATCCTGACCCAGACCATAGATATTTCAATATGTATGTAAGACCTTGGATTGTCTTTATAACTGTGAATGTGATTCCGTTTGTTGTTATATCTATATGTAATATCTTGATTGTAAAATCACTAGTGACCAGACATAAGGATTGTATCAAGGTATCAAATAAGAAGGAGAATGATATGATACAAATGGCTATAACATGCTGTGCAGTGTCTTTTACATTTCTATTGTTGGTGACCCCAAGTATGATACTTCTTATTGGGCAGCCATATTGGAGAGCAACTTCAGCCTCAGAATCAAAATATGAACTAGCGAAAGCGTTTGGGAACTTATTTATTTACCTTAACCATTCTATAAACATTCTTTTGTACACTTTAACTGGACAAAGATTTCGAAAGGAGTTGATTTATACACTATCATGTACAAAAAGATCTAAAACAACGTTCACACGTGCACCTACTCTGTACCAAAAAGAGTCCCTTGAAGAGAACCGGTGTCGATCCATATCATTCTCTAAAACTGAAAGCAGTAGAATGTGAAAGACAAAGACATTTCATCTACAGTTGCAAAGGTATGATTGGAAGTAAAAAAGGAAACACCGAAAGGGTTCACATGTTGCATGAGTAAACAATAGGTGTAGGTCAAGCTACATTAATCATCAGGCAGTATAAGTCTATGTTTACCCCACACCCTTGGACAGGGCAGGGATGCGAAAGGGAGCCTGGCTAGCAATCTAATTCATTCTAGGTACATTACTCTCTATTTAACAAGTGTTATTTACCATGTTACCACTATCTTTCTATTGCTTTTCTTCTTTATTTTCTTGATTTCTGATAGGTGGGAACTCCATTTATAGTATTTAGTATACGGCAGCTGTATACTTATCCTATCTAAATTATATATTTTCTGATTCAGCAATTACCCTTTGGTCATTCCAAATTGATTAGTTGGTCTCATTTCTTTTCAAAATCTTGATTTTTTTTGTCACATTACGGCAACAAATTAATTGGAAAATCTGTAGGATTGTAAATCTGCATTTTTAGCTAGAAATAATGCAAAGAACTATAAAGAGGTTATTTGGAAAAAACACTATATTTTTGCATACATCTTGAAATATGGAGCAACTCGCTACTTTCCGCCAATGTTATCTAATTTGCCTGAAGATAAAAAAAAATTCAACAGACCGCTCCAATTATTTATACCAGAAAAACCATAGACCATCTAATCAATTTGGAATGGCCTTAGTAAATTCCAATTCTAATGGATGTTTCCTAAAAAGTAAAATAAAATCCATAATTTTCTAACAAAATTGACTAAATGTTTTGACAAATTCATTTTCCAACAAATAGCTGGATATTGTCCTAAGTTATTGTATCAATTTTCAAATGTTATTTTGCCATGTTTCCAATACATACAAAGGTATAGCCAGTTTCCCTTGATAATTGGCTGATTTTTATTTCTTTGGGCAACTCAAAAATATAGAACAGAAACTATAATATGATCTAATGAAATGAAGTTAAAGGGGGGAGGGCAGATGGGAGGAGATGATATACCACATTTTTTAAGGTGAATGCCTAACTTGTGGTGAGTAAAAAGGCTAAACCTTATTGTCCATTTAAACATGGTTGTGTACGTAGTTCTATGGATATGTGTTTTGTGTCTTGAATTAAAACCATTGCATCTGTTGAATGTTTGCTTATTCCTATGGTCCTCAAGTTGACAATCAAACATTCTTTCTACATCAACAGTTGTCTGTAAAATCAATCATTGTATTTTAGTTCCACAAAGTAATGATGTGGGTTTTCTTTGAAGTGCAGAGAAAATAAACTGTACTTAGATAAAATATTAGGTAAAATAATGTCTGTATGTTCAGTTTATCCAAACATTTTCATATCATTTGTACAAAGTAGTATGTATTGCTTTTGATATTGATAATAAAAGGGAAATAGAATTTGATGAAAGGAGCAAAGAGTATAAGACATAGTATCTGTTGGGAATGTGATTATTGATAAGATGTATTCCTGCTTAATATTTCTTGATGTGGTAATATTTGCCATTAAGAATGCTATGTTTGGATATTAATGTGTGATAATTTCATAGAGACACTTCTTGCAGTAAACTAAAATAACTATAGAGGATGTAAGTTGCATAGCATCTGACTTCCGGTGTCAGGATTAGTATAATCCTTTTCATTAAATTTCATTTTACAATTTGGCTTAAAATTTTGCATGTGATAAAACAGGAAATTGACCCCATCTCTTTCTAAGCATTAGTTTGTGAAAAGGTGTATTGCTTTGTTTGGCATGAATATTTATTATTTGAATAGTGATTTTTTTTTTTGTAAGTAGTAATATTTTGTGGTAAAATGGAATCAACACTAGGTTTAGTGGTGCCTTTACATCATTAATTATTGATGATATTTTTCACTAATAGTGTTTATCAGAGAAAAGGGCGATTGCTTTTCTTTATGGTCCAGGATAAATTCAAATAATAAGTATTCATGGATAAGTTATTATCACACAAATAATAGGATTCACACATCCTCTTGGATTGATCTGTACTGAGAGTCAGACTATTCCAGGTCGCTCCAAGAAGAGTATCTGTGTGTTCAGACTAAACAAAAAACTGACAGTTCTAAATGAGGCATAATAGCATGACTTTGATGCTAAGGTAGGCTATTGTTAATCATGCTGTTTGAAGTGACACAATGTACAAGAAAAAGGTTCATTTGGGGTTTGGGTTCATAATTGAAAGGTCACTGCTGAACTGAACCATTTTTTTTTTCACACGATGTAAAACATCAAACTGAGTAAAACTCTCTTTACATTGAGTCAAATTCAAGTGTCTTTTTCTTATAGCTAGTGCTATTCAATCCTCTGTGCAACTTATAATCCTCTGAAAGATTTCTCTAGCCAAGTCGTAATTAACACTGGTGTACAGGCTGCAATGCTAATACTAGTAAAAAGTCAAAACATTGGCAAATCATTTGGACTATGCAGTCGAATTTGAAGTTGTTGGTTTTTTTTCTGACTTTTTAGTTGAAAATCTTTGCAGCATGCCAGAAGTCACTTCAATTTGACTCAATGTAAACAGAGCTTTAGACTGGTCTCATTTTTCTGTGAATTGTTAAAGAGGTCTCAGATCAATCTGAAAGTATGTATAGTGTGCTAAAACTGCTAATTAAAAGAGAATAGCACACCCATTGATGTACATTGTATATACATATAATTCTATTGGCAAACCTCCTATATTATACTAACTTGTAATATGCAAACTCTCACAATTGTGTAAACCCCAAACGAGAAATTGATTTTTCTGACCAGCTTTGCTTTACTGGTTATTTATTAAAAAGGGACATTACAGAAGATGTATAAAATAGGTCATCACTAGATGTCCACACAGTTTCACATTGGAATGATCAAGTTCTTGCCATTCTTGCCTAAAAATAGTGATGAATAGAAACATTCAAATAATATTTTTTTTTGTTGAAGCTATAAACATTTTCTAAATTAAGATTCTTCTTGTACTATGAAATTTTCAAAATTGAAGGACTTGAACCAAATTTTGTAAAAAAACAGTTAATATAACAATATTTTTGAATTTGTTTTTCTGACAAGCTTTGCTTTGTACAAAGGAAATTGACCTTTCATTGATGTAGAAATGTACAAAATAAAGTGCTGAAACCAAAAGTATAGACTTTCGCTGATCAAAAATTCGAATTGAAAGTAGCAGATGAGCTTCAATTAAAAAACAAAACAGGATTTTTGAAAGATTTCTCAAGCCAATTCGACTCAATTGCCGGAATCATGTTTCACTGCCTTTTAAGCTTTCTGCATTGAACTTCTAAAGTATAAATATTCAATTTTCATATTGACTAGAATATATTTATTTGTCTGATGAGTTATTCCTTTACACATTTCTGTTATTTCACATTGATTCAGAAATCAATTATTTGAATTTTCCTTGGTATAAACTTGAATCATGAGAAATACTAGTGTTTATTGACCGTGTTTAGGAATTATAAATTATTTAAACTGATTCAACCAATACCTAGAATTTTAAGGATATTATATCAAATTATTTTCATTACAATTTTGTATATATATACAAGATGTACATGAACAGAAGACACAACAAATGATTGTAATATAAAATTCTATAATATCACAATTGTGAACTCTAATTAAACTGGAATATATAGTTCTTTTTAATTGATTGACTTTATAATATCAATATAACTGCAACAACACAGAATACATGTACATTTAATGTAAAAATAAAAACATATGCTAGAAAAACATCATCATATTGTACTATGTATTAACCTCTCTTAGTCCGTGTTTTTTATAGCGCCCTGGTTGCTCTGGATCAATGTCATAGTATACTGGAGTTTCATGATTGGGACCCATGGCTCTTTCATGATAGGCACCAGGTATGGTTGGACATTCATACACATGATGCTTTGGTCCGTAAGTGTTTGTAGCAGATTGGCTTTCACCAGCATACACTAGAGGGCGGTTCAAGCCATCCCTTGAATATTTTTCTTCTCTAGCACCAGAGGGAGTGTCAATTATATGAGAAAATTCAGAGTTATGTGATAAATCTTGTTGTTTGAGTAAGCATGGGTAGGTAGCGCCTGTGTCTCTTGCTGAACTGTAAGCATATTCTGCTTCTCGCTTTGCTTGACATTTTTGCTTTCTGGAATAAGATCATTATGGAATATTATATACTAATGTTTTATAAATTCCTCAAATACAAAATTGTTCACATTTTTGCAGTAGTTTATTGTAAATAACTTTATGTATTGCACAGAATCGCTAAAACAATTTTATTGTAACAGACAAGCCATGGATTGATATTTGAACACTTCCTACAATTTGCATCATAATCATAACATGCTGTTAGGATTAACATTGAAGAGATTAGTATTGATGAATCACATATGACTTCCTCATTGTTGCAATAATTGGTTGATTGTCTTTTTTTCTATGTAGCCTTATAGATGAAATAAAATGAGACTCACTTTTTTCTGTGAATGAGAACTATAGATAGCAGCACTGTCCCAAGAACAATTCCTAAGGCCACACCTATGAAGACTGCAATTATAAGGCCTTGCGGAAAGGGTACAGAGGTACCAAAAAAGTCTTGAACTGGCCAATCAGAGCCTAGAAAGAAAAATAGTATTATTTGAAGAATGGATCTAATCATTTTCATATGCATTAATTATATTGAGTCATCTAAACATCTTCCAGTCATTGTTGAAATTACTCATCATTTGTCATTCTCTAATTTATACATGACCCTTATTATGTACTGTAAATCTACATTTTACAGTACCTATAGTTGTGTGTATTTAACATGATTCCAAAAATGTTCCAGCAAAATATGGCCATAAAACAGAATCTATGTGTAATAAATACAATATATATCCCCCCACAGATTAGCTATATGACTTCAGAATACATTAAAAAATTATACATACCTGTGTCAGAGCAGTTCCCTATATTCCCCATCCATGCTGTACCACTGCATGTTATGTACCAAGTTTCTTCTGTGAAGTTACACTTAATGATTGCATTTTCTCCTTCAAATCTGACATAGGCATGGGGTGGTGGAACCAATTTTGGACATCCAGAAACTTAAAAAACAAAGTAGAAATAAGTAAAAATTGAACAAACTTTTGATATGGGGGACCCAAAAGGCCTTTTTATTGTAATCCTTCTGCAAGCAACAAAAGTCAAAGGATTCAAATAATGCTGATCATGTCAAAGAGAACTGTACCTTCATATTTCATTAGAAACATTGGTGTTTCTTGTCCTATTTCCATGTTATTAAAATGTACTTCTATTTGACTTGTAGTAGACCTGTACACAACCCATTCTCTTTTCCCTTCTCCACAAAGAGGTCTCTCTTCTGCAAAAATAATTGTGTTTTAGACATTTTTATTCAAAGGAATTTTTAGGTTTATTTTGCTATCATTTTTTACTCAAATATATGCTCATACACTCAACATACAGTTGATACACGGTATGAGTTTATTAGTATGCATTTAGGTAAGGAATTATAGTTATAGCAAAATAAACACTGATTAATCTTGTTTAAGGTGTCTACAGGCAGTGACTGTAAAAACTTAAATTAAAGGAAAAGTGTTGCGATGTTATTTTTTTCTGAGATAAAATTGAATTGAATTTAGTAAACTGATAAAACAAGTAAATTAACAGTTTGTACAAGTATTTTGTTGTTGTCAGTCAATAAGGATATTTTACATTACCTATTGAGTTATGTTCAACAAATATTGCATGAATTGGGCATCCTGATTTCTGTGGATCAAATCTCTTCCAAGAATTGTCTTCACCCCTGACCATGACCCCAAACTCGAGCAGAGAAAACCTGACATTTTGACCTCCATCCACTTTAATTTTCCATGGACAACTAGCTGATCCATACCCTGTGTTGTCTGTGATGAAGTTTGATAGATAAGCAGGGTGGCTGTGGTGGGAATGTAATGTCACCCCATGCCCAGGGTGGCAGACATTGGATGATCCTGAGACAACTGTAAAAAAGAAGATATCCAAAGTCAGACTCATTTTGGTATGGTTTATTGAGTGATTAGTGATCACCCTAAGGGTAGGCAATTACATTCTATGACTTACAATCAATGACTTTGTTTTCTTTATTGGCATGAAAATAAACCCACTAGTGCCAAACGCAGGGTATGAGTCAAAGTACCTTACATTTTAAGTATTAACGATATGTAAATCATACCTTTCTGGCAAATATAGCTAGCCTCCATGTAAGCAGCATAATCTCTTTTACATGGCCTAACAACATCGGCGATTTCCGTAACTTTAACACTGCAAGTTTGTCTGCCAGAACACAGGGCGTCTAGGTACATCAGCACGTCTGCGTCACAACCAATGTATCCTTCACCTGTAATGCAACGCCCTGAACGCATACGGCCATAGTGGGCTCTTTGCATCAATATGACTTCATCATCATAGCAATTGGCTTCAAAAGCATCAAACTGGCAAAATTCCTTCAATGCTGTAATGATAAATACAGAGAAAATATAAATAGTTATAACTGCACTATGAGATGTTATGGGGCTTCTTGTTCACCCTTTTAATGCTTAGATAAAAAGTGATACACAAGGCAGACCTATTATGTCTAATATGTTTATATTCATAAATATTAATAAAGTACCTATAATGTACATTTTAGAATATTTTGATTGTTAAGTGTGAAACAGAAGATACTTTGTCATAGCAATTACACTGCTATTCCTCGATTCAATAATCCATACATCTTGGAATTGTGTTCTCGTTCTTAAATAGCATATCAATATATATTGTTTTGTGTCATGACGAAGTGTTTTGATTCATTGCATTCTATTTGTATTTACCTATATTATATCGTATTCTTTTAGATTGCTATAAGATAAGGAATATTAGGTCCGTTCAAATTCGATACACTTAGAAATAGAACATCATGGCGACGCTTTGAAAGCCAAAATATAGTAATACTTGGAGAGACGAAGAGCAGTCCTTTCTTTTGATTGCATCCAATCATTGTGACAATAAAATCCTTAATTTAAAGTCTCTACAGTCATCACATGGCTTTGTTTTATGGATTACCGGAATGTGGGGCCTGTGATATGCTCGAAAAAAGGACCCAAGGATCATCTTTTCTCTGAAAATCAACACGCATGTAGTGACAATTGCTAGACAGGACTTAGAAGCAAATGGGGAATTTAATAGAGCAATTACTCATTATTCTTGCATTCCCTGTTCAGATTTTGGCATTGATTTTCCCTATCAGTACCTCGCCACGCACAGGAACTAATTTATAACATGCTGGTGGGATGAGTTTATGGCTTCATCTCTGATTTTGAAGACGCTGCATGGTCTTAGCAGTTGAGACAAACCCTCGACACATTGTACACTACCGATATGATAAAACCATCCCAATCCAAGGATGGAATCTCGATGTGTTGCTGAATGAGAATTCAAGAAGAATTCAAATTTGATTTGATTACTTTTTATTTGCCAAATGTTATATGAAAAAAATCAAATTGGGACTTTTCTATAAAGTATAAGGTCCATAAATATAAACGTAACTTCATAAATAGCCAACCCCCCTTTTATATCCCACATGTTATATTTCTTTACTATAGGTGACACATTACTACGGGTTCCATGAATATGCTTGCTCATGCCAAGCAACATCACAGGTAAAGCTTAGCTGTATAACAAAATAAAGTCAAATTTGAACTCGAATGGAAAAGAAAAACGTCACACATATAAGTTA